>OZ005742.1:241631336-241891067 GCA_963930735.1 Dioctria linearis
CCAACGGTTTTCGAGATATTAGAGATTTTCCGGGGTTTTTTTTCATGTCAATAGATTCTAAAGGTGCCATTTCAGGGGGTGTATGTTGATAGGGGTTGTATGAAAATGTCATCAGAAATCGTCTACGGCCAACGGTTTTCGAGATATTAGAGATTTTCCGCGGGTTTTTTTTCATGTCAATAGATTCTAAAGGTGCCATTTCAGGGGGTGTATGTTGATAGGGGGTGTATGAAAATGTCATCAGAAATCGTCTACGGCCAACGGTTTTCGAGATATTCGCGATTTTCCGCGGTTTTTTTCATGTCAATAGATTCTAAAGGTGCCATTTCAGGGGTGTGTGTTGATAGGGGGTGTATGAAAATGTCATCAGAAATCGTCTACGGCCAACGGTTTTCGAGATATTAGCGATTTTCCGCGGTTTTTTTCATGTCAATAGATTCTAAATGTGCCATTTCAGGGGGTGTATATTGATAAGGGGTGTATGAAAATGTCATCAGAAATCGTCTACGGCCAACGGTTTTCGAGATATTAGCGATTTTCCGCGGTTTTTTTTTATGTCAATAGATTCTAAAGGTGCCATTTCAGGGGGTGTATGTTGATAGGGGTTGTATGAAAATGTCATCAGAAATCGTCTACGGCCAACGGTTTTCGAGATATTAGCGATTTTCCGCGGTTTTTTCATGTCAATAGATTCTAAAGGTGCCATTTCAGGGGTGTGTGTTGATAGGGGGTGTATGAAAATGTCATCAGAAATCGTCTACGGCCAACGGTTTACGAGATATTAGCGATTTTCCGCGGTTTTTTCGATGTCAATAGATTCTAAAGGTGCCATTTCAGGGGGTGTATGAAAATGTCATCAGAAATCGTCTACGGCCAACGGTTTTCGAGATATTAGCGATTTTCCGCGGGTTTTTTTCATGTCAATAGATTCTAAATGTGCCATTTCAGGGGGTGTATGTTGATAGGGGGTGTGTGAAAATGTCATCAGAAATCGTCTACGGCCAACGGTTTTCGAGATATTAGCGATTTTCCGCGGGTTTTTTCATGTCAATAGATTCTAAATGTGCCATTTCAGGGGGTGTTTGTTGATAGGGGGTGTATGAAAATGTCATCAGAAATCGTCTACGGCCAACGGTTTTCGAGATATTAGCGATTTTCCGCGGTTTTTTCATGTCAATAGATTCTAAATGTGCCATTTCAGGGGGTGTATATTGATAGGGGGTGTATGAAAATGTCATCAGAAATCGTCTACGGCCAACGGTTTTCGAGATATTAGCGATTTTCCGCGGTTTTTTTCATGTCAATAGATTCTAAAGGTGCCATTCAGGGGGTGTATGTTGATAGGGGGTGTATGAAAATGTCATCAGAAATCGTCTACGGCCAACGGTTTTCGAGATATTAGCGATTTTCCGCGGTTTTTTTCATGTCAATAGATTCTAAATGTGCCATTTCAGGGGGTGTATGTTGTTAGGGGGTGTATGAAAATGTCATCAGAAATCGTCTACGGCCAACGGTTTTCGAGATATTAGCGATTTTCCGCGGTTTTTTCATGTCAATAGATTCTAAAGGTGCCATTTCAGGGGGTGTATGAAAATGTCATCAGAAATCGTCTACGGGCAACGGTTTTCGAGATATTAGCGACTTTCCGCGGTTTTTTCGATGTCAATAGATTTCTAGAGGTGCCATTTAAGGGGGTGTATGTTGATAGGGGTGTATGAAAATGTCATCAGAAATCGTCTACGGCCAACGGTTTTCGAGATATTAGCGATTTTCCGCGGGTTTTTCCATGTCAATAGATTCTAAATGTGCCATTTCAGGGGGTGTGTTGATAGGGGGTGTATGAAAATGTCATCAGAAATCGTCTACGGCCAACGGTTTTCGAGATATTAGCGATTTTCCGCGGGTTTTTTCATGTCAATAGATTCTAAATGTGCCATTTCAGGGTGTGTATGTTGATAGGGGGTGTATGAAAATGTCATCAGAAATCGTCTACGGCCAACGGTTTTCGAGATATTAGCGATTTTCCGCGGTTTTTTTCATGTCAATAGATTCTAAAGGTGCCATTTCAGGGGTGTATGTTGGTAGGGGGTGTATGAAAATGTCATCAGAAATCGTCTACGGCCAACGGTTTTCGAGATATTAGCGATTTTCCGCGGTTTTTTTTTATGTCAATAGATTCTAAAGGTGCCATTTCAGGGGGTGTATGTTGATAGGGGGTGTATGAAAATGTCATCAGAAATCGTCTACGGCCAACGGTTTTCGAGATATTAGCGATTTTCCGCGGTTTTTTTCATGTCAATAGATTCTAAAGGTGCCATTTCAGGGGTGTGTGTTGATAGGGGGTGTATGAAAATGTCATCAGAAATCGTCTACGGCCAACGGTTTTCGAGATATTAGCGATTTTCCGCGGTTTTTTTCATGTCAATAGATTCTAAAGGTGCCATTTCAGGGGGGTGTATGTTGATAGGGGGTGTATGAAAATGTCATCAGAAATCGTCTACGGCCAACGGTTTTCGAGATATTAGCGATTTTCCGCGGTTTTTTTCATGTCAATAGATTCTAAAGGTGCCATTTCACGGGGTGTATGTTGATAGGGGGTGTATGAAAATGTCATCAGAAATCGTCTACGGCCAACGGTTTTCGAGATATTAGCGATTTTCCGCGGTTTTTTTTATGTCAATAGATTCTAAAGGTGCCATTTCAGGGGTGTGTGTTGATAGGGGGTGTATGAAAATGTCATCAGAAATCGTCTACGGCCAACGGTTTTCGAGATATTAGCGATTTTCCGCGGTTTTTTTCATGTCAATAGATTCTAAAGGTGCCATTTCAGGGGGTGTATGTTGATAGGGGGTGTATGAAAATGTCATCAGAAATCGTCTACGGCCAACGGTTTTCGAGATATTAGCGATTTTCCGCGGTTTTTTTTCATGTCAATAGATTCTAAAGGTGCCATTTCAGGGGGTGTATGTTGATAGGGGGTGTATGAAAATGTCATCAGAAATCGTCTACGGCCAACGGTTTTCGAGACTATTAGCGATTTTCCGCGGTTTTTTTTTATGTCAATAGATTCTAAATGTGCCATTTCAGGGGGTGTTTGTTGATAGGGGGTGTATGAAATGTCATCAGAAATCGTCTACGGCCAACGGTTTTCGAGATATTAGCGATTTTCCGCGGTTTTTTCATGTCAATAGATTCTAAATGTGCCATTTCAGGGGGTGTATATTGATAGGGGGTGTATGAAAATGTCATCAGAAATCGTCTACGGCCAACGTTTTCGAGATATTAGCGATTTTCCGCGGTTTTTTTCATGTCAATAGATTCTAAAGGTGCCATTTCAGGGGTGTGTGTTGATAGGGGGTGTATGAAAATGTCATCAGAAATCGTCTACGGCCAACGGTTTTCGAGATATTAGCGATTTTCCGCGGTTTTTTTCATGTCAATAGATTCTAAAGGTGCCATTTCAGGGGGTGTATGTTAATAGGGGGTGTATGAAAATGTCATCAGAAATCGTCTACGGCCAACGGTTTTCGAGATATTAGAGATTTTCCGGGTTTTTTTTCATGTCAATAGATTCTAAAGGTGCCATTTCAGGGGGTGTATGTTGATAGGGGTTGTATGAAAATGTCATCAGAAATCGTCTACGGCCAACGGTTTTCGAGATATTAGAGATTTTCCGCGGGTTTTTTTTATCATGTCAATAGATTCTAAAGGTGCCATTTCAGGGGGTGTATGTTGATAGGGGGTGTATGAAAATGTCATCAGAAATCGTCTACGGCCAACGGTTTTCGAGATATTCGCGATTTTCCGCGGTTTTTTTCATGTCAATAGATTCTAAAGGTGCCATTTCAGGGGGTGTGTGTTGATAGGGGGTGTATGAAAATGTCATCAGAAATCGTCTACGGCCAACGGTTTTCGAGATATTAGCGATTTCCGCGGTTTTTTTCATGTCAATAGATTCTAAATGTGCCATTTCAGGGGGTGTATATTGATAAGGGGTGTATGAAAATGTCATCAGAAATCGTCTACGGCCAACGGTTTTCGAGATATTAGCGATTTTCCGCGGTTTTTTTTTATGTCAATAGATTCTAAAGGTGCCATTTCAGGGGGTGTATGTTGATAGGGGTTGTATGAAATGTCATCAGAAATCGTCTACGGCCAACGGTTTTCGAGATATTAGCGATTTTCCGCGGTTTTTTTCATGTCAATAGATTCTAAAGGTGCCATTTCAGGGGTGTGTGTTGATAGGGGGTGTATGAAAATGTCATCAGAAATCGTCTACGGCCAACGGTTTACGAGATATTAGCGATTTTCCGCGGTTTTTTCGATGTCAATAGATTCTAAAGGTGCCATTTCAGGGGGTGTATGAAAATGTCATCAGAAATCGTCTACGGCCAACGGTTTTCGAGATATTAGCGATTTTCCGCGGGTTTTTTCATGTCAATAGATTCTAAATGTGCCATTTCAGGGGGTGTATGTTGATAGGGGGTGTGTGAAAATGTCATCAGAAATCGTCTACGGCCAACGGTTTTCGAGATATTAGCGATTTTCCGCGGGTTTTTTCATGTCAATAGATTCTAAATGTGCCATTTCAGGGGTGTTTGTTGATAGGGGGTGTATGAAAATGTCATCAGAAATCGTCTACGGCCAACGGTTTTCGAGATATTAGCGATTTTCCGCGGTTTTTTCATGTCAATAGATTCTAAATGTGCCATTTCAGGGGGTGTATATTGATAGGGGGTGTATGAAAATGTCATCAGAAATCGTCTACGGCCAACGGTTTTCGAGATATTAGCGATTTTCCGCGGTTTTTTTCATGTCAATAGATTCTAAAGGTGCCATTTCAGGGGGTGTATGTTGATAGGGGGTGTATGAAAATGTCATCAGAAATCGTCTACGGCCAACGGTTTTCGAGATATTAGCGATTTTCCGCGGTTTTTTTCATGTCAATAGATTCTAAATGTGCCATTTCAGGGGGTGTATGTTGTTAGGGGGTGTATGAAAATGTCATCAGAAATCGTCTACGGCCAACGGTTTTCGAGATATTAGCGATTTTCCGCGGTTTTTTCATGTCAATAGATTCTAAAGGTGCCATTTCAGGGGGTGTATGAAAATGTCATCAGAAATCGTCTACGGGCAACGGTTTTTCGAGATATTAGCGACTTTCCGCGGTTTTTTCGATGTCAATAGATTCTAGAGGTGGCCATTTAAGGGGGTGTATGTTGATAGGGGTGTATGAAAATGTCATCAGAAATCGTCTACGGCCAACGGTTTTCGAGATATTAGCGATTTTCCGCGGGTTTTTCCATGTCAATAGATTCTAAATGTGCCATTTCAGGGGGTGTGTTGATAGGGGGTGTATGAAAATGTCATCAGAAATCGTCTACGGCCAACGGTTTTCGAGATATTAGCGATTTTCCGCGGGTTTTTTCATGTCAATAGATTCTAAATGTGCCATTTCAGGGTGTGTATGTTGATAGGGGGTGTATGAAAATGTCATCAGAAATCGTCTACGGCCAACGGTTTTCGAGATATTAGCGATTTTCCGCGGTTTTTTTCATGTCAATAGATTCTAAAGGTGCCATTTCAGGGGGTGTATGTTGGTAGGGGGTGTATGAAAATGTCATCAGAAATCGTCTACGGCCAACGGTTTTCGAGATATTAGCGATTTTCCGCGGTTTTTTTTTATGTCAATAGATTCTAAAGGTGCCATTTCAGGGGGTGTATGTTGATAGGGGGTGTATGAAAATGTCATCAGAAATCGTCTACGGCCAACGGTTTTCGAGATATTAGCGATTTTCCGCGGTTTTTTTCATGTCAATAGATTCTAAAGGTGCCATTTCAGGGGTGTGTGTTGATAGGGGGTGTATGAAAATGTCATCAGAAATCGTCTACGGCCAACGGTTTTCGAGATATTAGCGATTTTCCGCGGTTTTTTTCATGTCAATAGATTCTAAAGGTGCCATTTCAGGGGGTGTATGTTGATAGGGGGTGTATGAAAATGTCATCAGAAATCGTCTACGGCCAACGGTTTTCGAGATATTAGCGATTTTCCGCGGTTTTTTTCATGTCAATAGATTCTAAAGGTGCCATTTCACGGGGTGTATGTTGATAGGGGGTGTATGAAAATGTCATCAGAAATCGTCTACGGCCAACGGTTTTCGAGATATTAGCGATTTTCCGCGGTTTTTTTTTATGTCAATAGATTCTAAAGGTGCCATTTCAGGGGTGTGTGTTGATAGGGGGTGTATGAAAATGTCATCAGAAATCGTCTACGGCCAACGGTTTTCGAGATATTAGCGATTTTCCGCGGTTTTTTTCATGTCAATAGATTCTAAAGGTGCCATTTCAGGGGGTGTATGTTGATAGGGGGTGTATGAAAATGTCATCAGAAATCGTCTACGGCCAACGGTTTTCGAGATATTAGCGATTTTCCGCGGTTTTTTTCATGTCAATAGATTCTAAAGGTGCCATTTCAGGGGGTGTATGTTGATAGGGGGTGTATGAAAATGTCATCAGAAATCGTCTACGGCCAACGGTTTTCGAGATATTAGCGATTTTCCGCGGTTTTTTTTTATGTCAATAGATTCTAAAGGTGCCATTTCAGGGGGTGTATATTGATAGGGGTTGTATGAAAATGTCATCAGAAATCGTCTACGGCCAACGGATTTCGAGATATTAGAGATTTTCCGGGGTTTTTTTTCATGTCAATAGATTCTAAAGGTGCCATTTCAGGGGGTGTATGTTGATAGGGGGTGTATGAAAATGTCATCAGAAATCGTCTACGGCCAACGGTTTTCGAGATATTCGCGATTTTCCGCGGTTTTTTTCATGTCAATAGATTCTAAAGGTGCCATTTCAGGGGGTGTGTGTTGATAGGGGGTGTAAGAAAATGTCATCAGAAATCGTCTACGGCCAACGGTTTTCGAGATATTAGCGATTTTCCGCGGTTTTTTTCATGTCAATAGATTCTAAATGTGCCATTTCAGGGGGTGTGTATTGATAGGGGGTGTATGAAAATGTCATCAGAAATCGTCTACGGCCAACGGTTTTCGAGATATTAGAGATTTTCCGGGGTTTTTTTTCATGTCAATAGATTCTAAAGGTGCCATTTCAGGGGGTGTATGTTGATAGGGGGTGTATGAAAATGTCATCAGAAATCGTCTACGGCCAACGGTTTTCGAGATATTAGCGATTTTCCGCGGTTTTTTCATGTCAATAGATTCTAAAGGTGCCATTTCAGGGGGTGTATGTTGATAGGGGGTGTATGAAAATGTCATCAGAAATCGTCTACGGCCAACGGTTTTCGAGATATTAGCGATTTTCCGCGGTTTTTTTTTTATGTCAATAGATTCTAAAGGTGCCATTTCAGGGGGTGTCAGTTGATAGGGGGTGTATGAAAATGTCATCAGAAATCGTCTACGGCCAACGGTTTTCGAGATATTAGCGATTTTCCGCGGTTTTTTTCATGTCAATAGATTCTAAAGGTGCCATTTCAGGGGTGTGTGTTGATAGGGGGTGTATGAAAATGTCATCAGAAATCGTCTACGGCCAACGGTTTTCGAGATATTAGCGATTTTCCGCGGGTTTTTTCATGTCAATAGATTCTAAAGGTGCCATTTCAGGGGGTGTATGTTGATAGGGGGTGTATGAAAATGTCATCAGAAATCGTCTACGGCCAACGGTTTTCGATATATTAGCGATTTTCCGCGGTTTTTTTCATGTCAATAGATTCTAAAGGTGCCTTTTCAGGGGGTGTATGAAAATGTCATCAGAAATCGTCTACGCCAACGGTTTTCGAGATATTAGCGATTTTCCGCGGTTTTTTCGATGTCAATAGATTCTAAAGGTGCCATTTCAGGGGGTGTATGAAAATGTCATCAGAAATCGTCTACGGCCAACGGTTTTCGAGATATTAGCGATTTTCCGCGGGTTTTTTTCATGTCAATAGATTCTAAATGTGCCATTTCAGGGGGTGTATGTTGATAGGGGGTGTATGAAAATGTCATCAGAAATCGTCTACGGCCAACGGTTTTCGAGATATTAGCGATTTTCCGCGGGTTTTTTCATGTCAATAGATTCTAAATGTGCCATTTCAGGGGGTGTATGTTGATAGGGGGTGTATGAAAATGTCATCAGAAATCGTCTACGGCCAACGGTTTTCGAGATATTAGCGATTTTCCGCGGTTTTTTTCATGTCAATAGATTCTAAATGTGCCATTTCAGGAGGTGTATATTGATAGGGGGTGTATGAAAATGTCATCAGAAATCGTCTACGGCCAACGGTTTTCGAGATATTAGCGATTTTCCGCGGTTTTTTTCATGTCAATAGATTCTAAAGGTGCCATTTCAGGGGGTGTGTGTTGATAGGGGGTGTATGAAAATGTCATCAGAAATCGTCTACGGCCAACGGTTTTCGAGATATTAGCGATTTTCCGCGGTTTCTTTCATGTCAATAGATTCTAAATGTGCTATTTCAGGGGGTGTATGGTGATAGGGGGTTTATGAAAATGTTATCAGAAATCGTCTACGGCCAACGGTTTTCGAGATATTAGCGATTTTCCGCGGTTTTTTTCATGTCAATAGATTCTAAATGTGCCATTTCAGGGGGTGTATGTTGTTAGGGGGTGTATGAAAATGTCATCAGAAATCGTCTACGGCCAACGGTAGCGATTTTCCGCGGTTTTTTCATGTCAATAGATTCTAAAGGTGCCATTTCAGGGGGTGTATGAAAATGTCATCAGAAATCGTCTACGGCCAACGGTTTTCGAGATATTAGCGATTTTCCGCGGGTTTTTCCATGTCAATAGATTCTAAATGTGCCATTTCAGGGGGTGTGTGTTGATAGGGGGTGTATGAAAATGTCATCAGAAATCGTCTACGGCCAACGGTTTTCGAGATATTAGCGATTTTCCGCGGGTTTTTTCATGTCAATAGATTCTAAATGTGCCATTTCAGGGGGTGTATGTTGATAGGGGGTGTATGAAAATGTCATTAGAAATCGTCTACGGCCAACGGTTTTCGAGATATTAGCGATTTTCCGCGGTTTTTTTCATGTCAATAGATTCTAAAGGTGCCATTTCAGGGGGTGTATGTTGATAGGGGGTGTATGAAAATGTCATCAGAAATCGTCTACGGCCAACGGTTTTCGAGATATTAGCGATTTTCCGCGGTTTTTTTTTATGTCAATAGATTCTAAAGGTGCCATTTCAGGGGGTGTATATTGATAGGGGTTGTATGAAAATGTCATCAGAAATCGTCTACGGCCAACGGTTTTCGAGATATTAGAGATTTTCCGGGGTTTTTTTTCATGTCAATAGATTCTAAAGGTGCCATTTCAGGGGGTGTATGTTGATAGGGGGTGTATGAAAATGTCATCAGAAATCGTCTACGGCCAACGGTTTTCGAGATATTCGCGATTTTCCGCGGTTTTTTTCATGTCAATAGATTCTAAATGTGCCATTTCAGGGGGTGTATGTTGATAGGGGGTGTATGAAAATGTCATCAGAAATCGTCTACGGCCAACGGTTTTCGAGATATTAGCGATTTTCCGCGGTTTTTTTTTATGTCAATAGATTCTAAAGGTGCCATTTCAGGGGGTGTATGTTGATAGGGGGTGTATGAAAATGTCATCAGAAATCGTCTACGGCCAACGGTTTTCGAGATATTAGCGATTTTCCGCGGTTTTTTTCATGTCAATAGATTCTAAAGGTGCCATTTCAGGGGTGTGTGTTGATAGGGGGTGTATGAAAATGTCATCAGAAATCGTCTACGGCCAACGGTTTTCGAGATATTAGCGATTTTCCGCGGTTTCTTTCATGTCAATAGATTCTAAATGTGCCATTTCAGGGGGTGTATCTTGATAGGGGGTGTATGAAAATGTCATCAGAAATCGTCTACGGCCAACAGTTTTCGAGATATTAGCGATTTTCCGCGGGTTTTTTCATGTCAATAGATTCTAAAGGTGCCATTTCAGGGGGTGTATGTTGATAGGGGGTGTATGCAAATGTCATCAGAAATCGTCTACGGCCAACGGTTTTCGATATATTAGCGATTTTCCGCGGTTTTTTTCATGTCAATAGATTCTAAAGGTGCCTTTTCAGGGGGTGTATGAAAATGTCATCAGAAATCGTCTACGCCAACGGTTTTCGAGATATTAGCGATTTTCCGCGGTTTTTTCGATGTCAATAGATTCTAAAGGTGCCATTTCAGGGGGTGTATGAAAATGTCATCAGAAATCGTCTACGGCCAACGGTTTTCGAGATATTAGCGATTTTCCGCGGGTTTTTTCATGTCAATAGATTCTAAATGTGCCATTTCAGGGGGTGTATGTTGATAGGGGGTGTATGAAAATGTCATCAGAAATCGTCTACGGCCAACGGTTTTCGAGATATTAGCGATTTTCCGCGGGTTTTTTCATGTCAATAGATTCTAAATGTGCCATTTCAGGGGGTGTATGTTGATAGGGGGTGTATGAAAATGTCATCAGAAATCGTCTACGGCCAACGGTTTTCGAGATATTAGCGATTTTCCGCGGTTTTTTTCATGTCAATAGATTCTAAATGTGCCATTTCAGGAGGTGTATATTGATAGGGGGTGTATGAAAATGTCATCAGAAATCGTCTACGGCCAACGGTTTTCGAGATATTAGCGATTTTCCGCGGTTTTTTTCATGTCAATAGATTCTAAAGGTGCCATTTCAGGGGGTGTGTGTTGATAGGGGGTGTATGAAAATGTCATCAGAAATCGTCTACGGCCAACGGTTTTCGAGATATTAGCGATTTTCCGCGGTTTCTTTCATGTCAATAGATTCTAAATGTGCTATTTCAGGGGGTGTATGGTGATAGGGGGTTTATGAAAATGTTATCAGAAATCGTCTACGGCCAACGGTTTTCGAGATATTAGCGATTTTCCGCGGTTTTTTTCATGTCAATAGATTCTAAATGTGCCATTTCAGGGGGTGTATGTTGTTAGGGGGTGTATGAAAATGTCATCAGAAATCGTCTACGGCCAACGGTTTTCGAGATATTAGCGATTTTCCGCGGTTTTTTCATGTCAATGGATTCTAAAGGTGCCATTTCAGGGGGTGTATGAAAATGTCATCAGAAATCGTCTACGGCCAACGGTTTTCGAGATATTAGCGATTTTCCGCGGTTTTTTCGATGTCAATAGATTCTAGAGGTGCCATTTTAGGGGGTGTATGTTGATAGGGGGTGTATGAAAATGTCATCAGAAATCGTCTACGGCCAACGGTTTTCGAGATATTAGCGATTTTCCGCGGGTTTTTCCATGTCAATAGATTCTAAATGTGCCATTTCAGGGGGTGTATGTTGATAGGGGGTGTATGAAAATGTCATCAAAAATCGTCTACGGCCAACGGTTTTCGAGATATTAGCGATTTTCCGCGGGTTTTTTTCATGTCAATAGATTCTAAATGTGCCTTTTCAGGGAGTGTATGTTGATAGGGGGTGTATGAAAATGTCATCAGAAATCGTCTACGGCCAACGGTTTTCGAGATATTAGCGATTTTCCGCGTCAATAGATTCTAAAGGTGCCATTTCAGGGGGTGTATGTTGTAATCAATGTCATAAAATTGAGGAAATAGATAAATCAAATTGGTCTGCAGAGTTAGAAGATGATAAGATGATATTTATTGTGAAGATGCATCCCTTTCAAAAGATGAGGACATCTAAAATGAAGATTTTCTTAAAGATTTGATAGCTTGGGCAATTTCCTTTAATATTATACATGCTGCTTTAAAGGAACTTTTAAAACTTAGAAATAAAAGATTGCCCAATGTGTTACCAATGGATCCACGGACTCTATTGAAAACACCGACTGCAATTACGGTATTTGAGGTAGGTGAGGGACAGTACTGGCACCATGGTGTAGAAGTTAACATGAAAAAAATTTTCCGCACATTTATTAATCACTATCAATTTCAATACCTTCGATACCTTTAAAAAAAACTTCTAAATATAGCAAAAACTATATGCCGAAGTGGAGTGTACAAAACGAGCCAAAACCATGTAATAAAAGCGCATTAAAATAAATAATTTCGACTTTATTTAAAACAGACAAAACTTAACGGTGCTCCTCTTACACAAAATATTTGGTTTAACTGTGGCATTGTATAAAATCCCTTCACAATACAAAAAAAACTTCGTCTTCTTCTTGTACTAATATGCTAAAATAGTTACATATTTTTCCTATAAACATTCTTACTGGGAAACTCTCGGGCTATTTCTATATTTTCTCGGGGCCGTATCCATTCCATTAGTTGCAGAAGCAAGTGACACAGGGAAACAACCAAAAGAAATGGCCATACACCGCTACGAAGATAACACACTAATTTCTGACCTAAGTCTGGATCAGGCTCCTCCAGAACTCGTCGATATACCTTTTCAGTCCTCACAGTCACATTTTCCCAATTGTATAAATTCGTAACCATTTCATTGCACATAAACGGACAAAGCACATTTTGTTTGACTAGATTTCTAGGGTTCGGCTCATTCGGGCAGTCTTCTTGTGTGAAAATTAATTCTTTATGCCTTTTGGGAAATTTATTTTTGCGTTTTTTCTGATGTCTTTTGTTCAAAGGTTTCACAAACCATGGTAATACTGAATTATCACAGTTAATGCTTACGGTCGGCAAGGAACGAGTATTCGGCAGATTATTGCTAATTCCATTCTGTTGTATAGTCTCCTTTGCTCTATGAATCCTATGTCTATTAATTGCTATAACTACTCCTCTATAAATGGAATCAACGTCGGGTTCTGTTAAAATTATCAAATTAGATGGTAGCACTTCAGGAATTCCTCCGACTTTTGTCGACACCACTTGTAAACCGCACGATGCTGCTTCAACTATTGCCATGCAGTAAGCTTCTGTCAGAGATGTATTAACAAAAATATGGCCTTGTGTCAGGATATCTCTCACCTGAAAAGAATTCTTAATTTTATGTTAACGGTAATGATAACTATGGAAATCGTATGTACTTTTGAATGTTCAACAGCACCCAATAGCTCCACTCTGTGTTGCATGTTCGATTGCTCTCTGACCTCTTCCAATAGTGCTCGTTTCGGTCCATCACCGACTATTATGAAATGGACATTTTTATCTTTTTTAAATCGAGGAATTATACCCGCAAGGAAGTCTATACCTTTGCGATACACTAAACGGGATGCAACGACTATGTTTACTATAAATAATTAAAGAAAAAATATATTAATAGAAAAAAGATTCACTTCTGTTACAAAATTATCAGACTTTTATCTCCATTTTGTCTCTTAATTGGATTTGGAGTGAAATGAGCAGTGTCCACTGCATTTGGAATGACCGAGACTTGATTTTCTGGTACTCTTGCCCTTAGAACTGTGTTTTCTTTACCTAGTAGAAAAATTATGCACATTGAGAATCAATTAATATTCATGAAAAACGTAGGACTTACCTATATGAGAGACACATATACAATGGTTACACGTAGAGAGACCAATTTCTAAAAATTTGTTTGTAACCACGGCTGATAAGTCAGCGAATCCGAAGAGACTGTGGTCAGTAAAAACTGTCTGAGAAAAGATACTTTTGTTAAATCTAATTAATGCAAAAATATCAGTAGAAGTTCAATAGTTAAAAAACTAACCAAACCTAGGTAAACATTTTATGATTCACGTTAGCAAGGATGGCAATAAAACAAATGAACGATTAGGGGAAATTTGAGTAAAAATTGATACAAATAGCAGATAATATTTTCTATATCCTTACAATTGCTTTCGCACCTGAATGTGGTTTTTATGTTAAGGAAGACACCACAAAACCCTATAGGTGAAGGCTGATGTTCTGAAAAATATTCGGAATTTTGTTACGTTTCAATGTAAGAATACGAACAAAGCATGATCTTTACTAACTTTATCTCAAAAGAATTAATTTGCAAGCAAAATGGAAAAATTTCCACCTGGTAGTAGTATCTGAAAGAAGGGCAAATCCCAAGTAACAATCTCTGACACCTTTGGTGTTCTTATTGAAATTTTGGTTTTATAAAATTCTCCACTTGGTTTCCTTAAGGTTAATGGTTCTTAACAGGTTCGTTATCATGCCTTTTGTATTCTGAACCTTAACCCCAATAAAATCGGTCATAAGAACGTCCTCAACACTAGCATTATAAAACTACTGGTGCTAGCACCATAAGTGATATATACACAGTGCTATAAACGTATTAAGCACCATTCTTATAAGGGCTTAAGTTCTGAGAGTAATCGTGTGATAACGATGGTTTTGGAAAGTTCTATAGCATCAAATTATAGCACCTTTATAAAACTTACAGTTCCTTAAAACGTAAGTTTTATTTAGAACTCTTATAAAACCTGAGAAATTCGATCAAAACTATGGGCTCCTAATAGGAGTTTAATGAGTATGCGATTTAGCTTCTTGACATTTCTGTATACAGGGGTTTCCCACTAGGAGGTCAGTAGAGCGGGAGGTGATAGTACTCACTTAGACGAACCAAAAATTGAATGGCAGGACGGGGGGGCCATATCAACCGTTTAGGAGTTACAGGGTGATTAAGAAAAAAAGCCAGTATTTCACAAAATACCCTGTATCTTATAAACTACAGGGTGTACGGTCACACTTAAGAGCTCATTGTATGCAGAACTTCACGGCCTTTGCAAAGACTGCTCAACCACCTCCACACCTCTCTCCAATCATGAATTATGGTTGTCTAAACTAAAAAAAACTAAAAGGTCGTTAACATAATTTTTTTTTATAAAAACTATAAACTGTAGACTCTCCTCTTTAAGTTGACCTATTACACCCTATGTGTTAACTGTAGCCGTTAAACAGTTATTAACTCATAACCTATTCAGGTCACACCGAAATTAGACGATATTTTTTAAAATGACGTGCTAAGGGAACAAATTATCGTTGATAATAGGTTTGAAAATAGGTTTGAGAATAGGTTTAGAGCTAATAACTCTTAACGGGCTTGAGATAGGACATTGGGCATAACAGGTCATATTAAAGAGGAGAGTCTGCAGCTTACAGTTTTTATAAAAAAAGTTATGCTAACGACCTTTTTGCAAAAATAATAGCGGTTAAATTAAAAAAAAAAAGTAAGAAAATCCGAAATTTTTAATTTAGACAACCATAATTCTTGATGGGAGAGGGGTGTGGAGGCGGTTGAGCAGTCCTTCGAAAGGCCATGAAGTTCTGCATACAATGAGCTTTTAAGTGTGTGTAGTTTATAAGATACAGGCTGTTTTGTGAAATACTGGCTTTTTTCTTAATCACCCTGTAACTCATAAACGGTTGATATGCCCCCCCTGCCATACAATTTTTAGTTCGTCTAAATGAGTACTATCACCTCCCGCTCTACCGACCTCCTAGTGGGTAACACCCTGTATAGTGCTAGAAGTTAACACAAAGATGGAAAAATTTCAGTGTAAAATCATAAAAAGAAATACTTCTATTCGTCGAAAAAAAAAAAATATGATATGAAACGCAAGGCACACATTTCAATGCTTCTCTTAATGAAATCAAAGAAGCAAGCTCAAAAACGATCAATATTTGTACCATCCCGAATTAAAAAGTCGGTCAAAAATTTTACGAGTTGTAATCAATGTCACAAAATTGAGGAAATAGATAAATCAAATTGGTCTGCAGAGTTAGAAGATGATAAGATGATATTTATTGTGAAGATGCATCCCTTTCAAAAGATGAGGGCATCTAAAATGAAGATTTTCTTAAAGATTTGATAGCTTGGGCAATTTCCTTTAATATTATACATGCTGCTTTAAAGGAACTTTTAAAACTTAGAAATAAAAGATTGCCCAATGTGTTACCAATGGATCCACGGACTCTATTAAAAACACCGACTGCAATTACGGTATTTGAGGTAGGTGAGGGACAGTACTGGCACCATGGTTTAGAAGTTAACATGAAAAAGTGTTTCCGCAACATTAATCAATCACTATCAATTTCAACAAATGTAAATATGGATGGAATTCCCATCTACAAGAGTTCCAGAGACGTGTTTTGGCCCATACTGTTTAATATACATGAAAATCCGGAGTTTGAACCCATGGTAATTGGTATCTACAATGGAAAAAAGAAGCCAACAGGCCTGAAGGCATTCCTATCAGCTTTTGTAAAAGAGATGAAATTGGTATTGGAAAATGGAATTAATGTTAACAACCACAAAGTATACCTATAGCTCACGATTAACTTTTTTCAGTGCATCAAACAATCACTCTTAGCACGGTTCGAAGAAAAATATCAAACATTAAGTGTTTAGGCTTATAAAAGCTATTTTTATGGCTTCGAAGTTTTAGTGTTATAGCAGCTCTACAACGAACGTCTTGGGACTTTAATAAGTGTCAAAGGGGTTTTACAAAAAACCTGATTGGTCTTTAAGTTTCAAAGGGACCTTACAACAGACCTGTTTGGCCTTTTAAGTGCTATAATGTCTTAAAATGAACTTTTCGTGGCTCTTTAGGTGTTCTAATAGCTTTGAATTTCTGAGATCCTCTAAGGTTTAAATATGGAAATAACCAAAAATAATAAAATCTTTTTAATAAAACTATGATCCCCATTGAAACATAATAGCCTCTCTAATAGCCGCCATAGTAGCGATATTTTTTAGAGCACCTTTAGGTACTCTTACGGTTACATTTAAAACCAAGGGTATTATAATGGTTTCACATAGTAGCTTTGGGCTCCGTATAACACTTTAAGTGATATAACAGTTCTGAATAATGATTTTAATTATATTTTCTTTTGTTAAATATTAAATAATTCAACGGGGCTTTGTATAATTCGGACCTATCTCTGAAAAATGTCCATTAAATATCGATGCGCAGACAATTTTAAAGTATATATGAGCTTTAAGTCGCTAGTATACTTGTTCTTATAATGCATTTAATTTTATCCATATCCAATTACCTGTATACAAATTGTAATACATACATACTATTAGTATTGCATAAGTAAAGAAATCAGTGTAAATTTTTAATATGAGAAGATACCAACACAAATATAGGTTCTTTAAGACGCCCATATAGAAGTTCTTAATACTTTAACGCTTATTGTGGCTCTTTATATAAGTGTTATAACAGTTCGTATTACCTTACTAAGTTAGTACATTTAGTTTTATAAGCTGTCTTACAGGAACCCTTATAGAGTTTACAGACTTATGGTCGGTTTCACAGTTCAGGCTTAAGCCAGAGCTTAGATAAGCCAGAACTTAAGCCTCTTCGGTTTCATAGTACTCGGTAAGCTGAGGCTTAATTAAGCCGCAGATGAAAATTTATAAGTTGTCAGCACTGTTGTAATTGCAAATTTTTGTAAAGGAAAATTGCCATCGTGGATTAAAAACCAAGCGAAAAGAAGAAGAACTTCTTATTTACCAGTTTGTTGGGGTTTTATCAAGAAGGATATCAATTCTATCTATTAAAAACCATTCTTGCAGAATGTTTCGACAACGTAAACCAACCATCATAGCCGAATGTGTCTCCAGTCGGAATCGAGAATAAAAACCAACGTCATCCCATTTCTCGAAATGTTGCGGGCGCCTTCTTTTAATTTTTTTCACAGCACACTCCTTACGATATTATATTATACGTTTCTTCGTGGTTTATATCCTCTGCATCAGATAAATAACTCATTTTTGTCTTAATCTGTTTGGTTTCTTCCTAAAATGTCAAATGGAATGCTGACACTAGCTGCTAATAACGAAAATTATAATATTTAGGCAAAATATATATTTAGCAATAATTTCCTGTGCTTCACAGCAACATCTGGGGCTTAAGCCTGCGAAATGATGGGCTTACGTTAAACTTGCCTTAAGCCAGTGATATCACTTAAGCCTTGACTGTGAAACCGAAATACTTATTAAGCCATCGCTGTGGCTTAAGTCTTGACTGTGAAACCGGGCATTATAGAGGCTATACATAGCAGCCTTACAAGTCCAAAATTACAAAAATTTTAGTGCAATAAGAATAAATTGTTAGTTGGGATATCTATGGCATGTAGTTTCATATCAATATCTTCTCAGAGGCTTTCTAAGTACAGCATAAATATTTTACAACAAACAAGTGCTACTTATTTCCGGAATTGATTGCAATTAAACGTTACATCTAATCTTAACTCAATTAAGTTATAAAACCGCAATCAAAATTATGATAAGAATATTAACACGAGCAGAAGTGTGTGACTCAGTACTTTTAATTTATGCAGTTGTCCATTCTGGGAAAGTAAAATATTCATCCAATTCGTATCAGAAATGCAGTTATCGCAGAGCCGAAGTGGATGTTTTTTTATAATGTTCGTGGCTCGAGTGTCTTTCAAATTAATCTCTATTCCCGAACATTTCAGAACAAAATCTTAACCAAAATCTTTAAATACCCAAAGTACAACTTACCCTTAAACCTAAAAGTTTTCCAATTAACATTGCCTCATGAGCAAGAGCACTAAACGCGGAATGTCCATGAACAATTTCTATTTGTTCCCTGAGTAAAATGCATCGTAAAAGAGGAATATTGCAGATCATGGTTGGTAGAATGCACTGGTTGTAGAACACTTTTATAGGAAGATAATAGACCTTAAGTCCATTTGTCATGTAACGAATTCCCTTCCTGTCATCGTACGAATGTGTTATGATTATCACCTGAAAGGACAATTCATGTAAATTTAAATTTAAATCCTTAGAAATGAAAATTATTACTTTGTGTCCGTGCGATAGAAGACACTGTGATAGATTGAAAATGTGCTCTTCTACGCCACCCATATTTGGATAAAAGAAATCTGAAGCGATGCTAAATAAAAAAAAAAGTCATATATATTTTATTGACTTTTATTAATAAGATTCTTAATTTCTCTCACCATATTCGCATTATGTTGTCCGCCAGGCATAACAAAACCCCGGACCAAACTTTTATGTCTCCTAAGCCCTTAAAATTTACAAGAAAAAAACGTCAAGCTGTCATCTCTTTTCTGATTATCGAAACTAAATATCGAAAAATAAATTTTTAATATAAAGGCCGTGATACATTAAAAAATGTGGAGAAAAGGACAACCCACATGTAGCAGCTCAAAACACACCCTTTTTGCTACACTTGTTCCCAATTTCAACAAAAATAATAACATGACATATTTGTCATCTTAGCTGTTAGGATATAATCCAATTAAAATTATTAATTTGCTTGCAGATTTATTGGATGTATAAAATTAAAAACCTTTAAAACTTGCAAGTTACTTCGAAAATGGACTCGGCACACCGAACTAAATTTTTCAATCGTATCTTATCGAGTCTCGTTTCATAAGCTGTCATTCCACAATAATATCAATTTTTGACAGCAATCACTTCCAATTCCAATTTATATACCAATAGAAAGATATTTTAGAACAAAATGGCGTTAACAAGTTCGTTTGTGTTGGGAGTTTTGGGTTTGCTTTAAGCAATTTTTAATTTAATTAAAAAAGCAAGAACGTATAGTGTACAAAATTATTCTTGTCAATCGTAAGAAAGACATAAATTAGAAAGCAAATGTTTCGGAGACTATGATTTAAATATATTCAATTGTGCATGTTAATGGCATCGTATGCTCATTCGTTTTTGTGTGATGTTAAAATGTGCATAATTTAATTTATAATTTAAATAAAAGTAGAAAAAATTAATAAGATTAATAAAATAAAAGTGATTGTGAGAGGAAACAAAAAAAAAATTCATCATACAAAAGTTATTGATTTAATTAAATAGTGTAAAGTGATTTAATTCAGAAAGAATGGGGCTCCTACTTGCAAAATTGTGGAGTATGTTTGGAAACGAAGGTGGGTTTATCTGATTTTTTTTTATTATAACTTATAAATTTCGGTATTATTACAAAATATTTACGCGACCAATTTCATTGTACATACTGGTGATGTAAAGTCAACTTTCTCTTTAGTCAGCCAGTATACACGCGATGATAATTATATTGGTGCTGTTTAGTAAGTCTTCCACTTTCTACTTGAATTGGCAAAGTTGAGTAATTTGTATAGGATTAGGAACTAAACTTATCTTTTTATTTAATAAATTCCTCGTAGTTTTTGTGAGCTATATACTTTTGTTGTTGTTTGTATTTTTTTTTTATTTTTTTTTTTTTTTACTTCATTCCTATTGGCATTCACAGCCGTTTACGTCATTCATAAGCCAAAAGCAGAAAAATTTGTTGACGAAAACGAACGATGTAGATCCACATAAAAGATTGCTTGTGTTTTTTCCATCTGGTGGTTAGTCGAAAGCACGTTTAGTAATTGTATCCGGGCATACTTTTGCTTTGCAATTGAATTAAATCGTCAAAGTATGGTAAACATTCGGATTCTGGAACTACAATTGTTCTACGCTATTATTTGCTTAAAGTTTCAGCAGGTGTTTCAAGGTTTTTCTTTGTGTAAGATGTTATCTATCTATTGTTATTTATCTAGACCTAACACTGAACATGTTAAGTTTTATTATTAATTAAAACTTATCAAGACTAACGACTTTCATGCAAAACTCTAACATTAATGCAGCATGGTTGGTTGTAGTCACTTGCATGGTGTAGATACACATATCTCATTGAAAACAATTTCACCTTTATTTAGTAATTGCTAACACTCGAGCATTGAATAATTTGAATGCCAATCGATTGATATGACCATAAATAAAACTGTCCACACACGTATATGTCACTTCCGAATCGATTCACTCATTTTATAGGATCACGTGAATTATTGTGTTTGATTCCACAACAGCTTTCAAATTATATTTGTTTAAGTTTTATTCAATAATTATAATTATCATAAAAATCAGAGAAAAGCTATTTTTTCTATACCGACCTTTATTCTTCCACAAAAAGTCCTTGCACCTTGAATTTGTTGAAGAGGACTAAATATCAGTGAGGTTGCCTCTTGCATCTATTTATGTACTTCTTGAAATGGATATGATTTATTGCTTGGACTTATGTCGATAATATACCCATTGTGGTGAATGACCGCAAAACTACCGGTTTGTTTATGTTAACGTTGGCGTTGAACTCTAGAAGTGTATGTATTAAGATAAGAGCAAAATATTCTCAATAACTACTTCGTTGGTTAAGTATATATTTTTTTAAAAAAATTCAAACAACTAATTGGCTAAAATTAATAATTGTGCTCTTTCCAAGTGAACATTTATTCCGGCCGACTAAAATTTATACCTAGAATTTCTCCCTACCAACTGCCATACCAATATGAAGCGAAGGTGTATTTCAAAAGGTGTTATCGACTCTGTTGTAGGCTGGTAAATTTTATCAGACTGTGAAAAGGTAAACACCTTTAAAATTACTTTATTGTTATTTATCTTATATGAAAAGAGTACATACATACATTGAGGATTATATCAATACCCTTTCAATTTAATTAAAAAGAAATATTTCTCTTTAAGTACCAACGTTACATAAACGTAAAAAAAATTTGCATACCTATATCATTTCTGTTTTTTAAATACATAAAGATCAAGCTTTTCATCGTATAAAAATCCGTTGGCACTTTTGGTGGGAGTTACTAGAAGGTAGGTACCGATGTTATTCATAAAATTCCATCAAAGAAAAAATTCTACAAAGACCTCCTTTTGCTCCTATACCTTAAGATTAAATTTGTCCGCAACTTCCATAAAATGAAGGTCGTCTGGTATAATTTTTAATTATAAAAAATAATGCCCGTTTTAATAATTTCATTCTTGATAAAAAAAAAAAAAAAAATGAACTAACAGAACAGAAGAGACATTTTTCGGATTAATTTATATGGTCATACCTACGTCATTTGAAATTACCTCCTACGGCGTTATTATTATAAATGTTAGTCAAATAAATCTGTCTGCAGCAGTTACCGTTTTCATACTTACACAGCAACAAAAAAAAATATAATTTACCTGTTGATTATTAAACCTGTTTTTTTTTTTGCTCGCCAGTCAAATTCATATTCTTTCTGTTTAATGTCAACGCATTAAATTACTAAAGGGATGTGAGTCAATGGTCTGGATATAAGGATGAAACTTGAGCTGACTAAATTTGGAACAACAGCTGGACTACATTAATTAATATCATCTGTGTCAGTTTCTCCATAGTTTTTTTTTTGTCCTCCTATTACCAGTTGCACGTTGAAATTTAGATTTTTTTTCTCATCACGTGCAAACCCAATATAAAAAGAAAACTGTCACGATGTGGTACCTACTTTAAAACAGACATTTTAATTATACATATAATTTTTCACGTTCTGAATTTTACACAATCTAGCGATAAAATTTATATTGCGGTAATTTACTTTCCAGCTGCATTTTTAACTAAATTCAAATTGATTTTGAAAGTAACAGTTTTTTTTTTTTTATGAAAGTTTGTTTTCCGTCATTTTGTAAGTAAGTAAATATGTGACCTTATTTAGAATATTTTGGAACATTCCTAATGCTTTGTGGCAATTCATTAAATTCCTTGAAGCCTCTATAGATAACCGAGCTCTGCGAGTTAGCATCTGGGAGTCTAAACTGAAAATGTTCAAAATTTCTCAATGCATATGGTTGATATTTACCTACGTAGCTTTTATGTATATGCTACATAAGTAATTTGGAACAATATTGTGTTTTAATTTAAATAGAAGTATTAAGATGTTTATTCTTAACCTTTGCAATACACTTAGCCATTTTAATGCTTTCAACTTGTTATTTATTTACACTCGTATATCTATATCACAATACAAAATACAATGCATTGCGTTATTTTGGAGTTTTTGTAGTTGTGTCGAATTGCTCCTGATTACACAAAAAAAGAACTGTAGCACAGGATTCGAAGTGTGTAAGTCAAAATTTGTAGTTCTAGTACTGATGGCAGTCATTTTCATTTAACAAAAGATGTCCATACTTTTTATGGGACGAGTTGCGAAAGATCAATTTACTCTAAACTATGCAAACTTACTTACGCTATTCTGATTCTCATCGGTTTTTTTTTTTGACTTTCAGGAAAACTGGTTCAACATTTTCCGTCATAACTTTTTAATTTGACAAAATATTTTTTTATTTAAAGGAACTTAGTTATGAACTAACTGCAGTGAAATTCGTTTCAGAAAATTAAATTCTTCTATTTTTTCAACATGAAAATTCGGACCCGGAACTTCCATTTTTCTGACTTCGGACATGCAAAAATCAAAATAAATTTTAATATTTTGCGTGGTTGTCCAATCCAATAATTGGAAAAGAAGATGTCATTAGGTCAAAATCGTTACATTTAAGTGTCGGCACTTCTTTGTAATTTGCAAAAATGCTTCACCTTCGAAAATCGCATTTTGAGAACCGTTGGTACACTACAGTAGTCGTTAGAACGATAATCGATTGTAGATTACATTATAGCAGAAAATTTATACCGGCATGACACTATTCCTTACAAAAAAATTTACATGAAGTCAAAACCTTGGAGTTCCGGTTGCGAAATTTCGTTTTGAAAAATTTATAAAAAATAGAAGAATTTTATTTTCTACAACGACTTTCACTGCAGTAAGTTCATAAATAAGTTCCCTTAAATTTAAAAAAGAATCAAGAAAAAATATTATCAAATTAAAAAGTTATCACAGAAAATGTCGAAACAGTTTTCCCGAAAGTCCAAAACAGTCAAAAACACTATTTTCGATTTGAGCGACCTCTAAACATTAACGAATTTCACTGAAATTTTGCATAGAACTTTAGGTTACATTAGCTAACAAATTCTAATTGAGCATTTAGATATTTTAACACTTTTTCAAATCCATACATTTTTGGGCCACCCTAGTATGAAAACGGATCATCAATTTCATCTTGTAATCCATAACTACACCTAGATATTTCATTTTATATACATACTTGCTCAATATTTGAATTATCTACTACTAAATTAAGATTATTAAGATTACTAAGTGTATGTGTTTATAGACATACACTTAGTTTTTGTCGCGTTCAATTTTAATTTATTTTACCTTAGCCATTCACTCAAGCTTTTTAAATCTTCTTGCATTGCATTTCTTCCTTCTTCAATTGTATTGTTTACCACATGAAATAAATCATCATCCGCAAACAATGCCACTTGTGCATGTTTTAAAACTCGTTGTAAATCGTTTATGTAGACCAGGAACAATAATGTTCCCAACACAGACCCCTGAGGAACCCCGAGGTTAACTTGAAAAATCCGAACTCTTGACCGTTTACTTGGCTTTTTGCCGCCTATTAGGGCCAATCTATATCGAGAGCTACACACTACGAGCTGCTATTTACACGAAGCTCTATTTCAGCGTATTCCTATGAACGTCCATGTAGCTTGCCATACAAAAATTTCATTTTTTCCTATATATTTGGACACTGCCTGAGAACGCGTCAACGTAGAGAGCGTACACGGCGTTTTCATAAAAATAGTAAATATTATTTCAAAAAAAGGCTAAATCGGCCAACCCCCTTCTTGATGTTGCCATATAAAAATTTTTGTTTTTTACGTATACCGTGAAAACGATCAGTCCTAGACGTTTCTAGTGTATTGAAAAGTTCTTCAGAATATGAAATCCTATGAAATTGATTACTGTCCGACGAACCGTTCTAAAAATATATTCGAAAAACCACTTCAAGAATCAACTTGCACAAATGAAGGACCAAAACCATACGAAATTACACATACGAGCATTCTTCTAGGGTATCATAAGAATATGTCTTATTGTTAGACTAATTCTAGCTTTTTTATTTGTTATTTCTTGTTAATTGTTCTTCTTCTTGTCAGGCAGAAAAATATTAGGGGAAAGTATAATGCAGGGGAAAACATTTATTAAATTTACTTGAACAAAATTTTCACGAACCTTATGAAACATGAATGAATGAATAATTATGCTAATTTTTTTTATTTTATTTTTTTAGAACATAAATTAGTTATGGTTGGTCTTGATAATGCTGGAAAGACAACAATTCTATATCAATTCCTTATGAATGAGGTTGTGCACACGAGTCCCACAATCGGATCAAATGTAGAAGAAGTAGTTTGGCGTAATATTCATTTTCTGGTCTGGGATCTTGGAGGACAGCAAAGTTTACGTGCAGCATGGAGCACATATTATACAAATACAGAAGTAAGTTTAATTGTCTTTTTCGTTTTTTACAACAACATTAAAATTAATCTCTTTGTAGTTCATTATAATGGTGATTGACTCGACAGATCGAGAACGTTTAGCTGTAACTCGCGAAGAGCTGTACAGAATGCTTCAACATGAAGACTTATCTAAAGCTAGTCTACTAGTATACGCAAATAAACAAGTAATTTTTCTTCTTCCTATTATAAGTGTTATATTTAAATATTTTTTTTTTCAATAGGACTTAAAAGGCTCAATGTCCGCTGCTGAAATATCACGGCAACTGGATTTAACTTCTATAAAAAAACATCAGTGGCACATACAAGCGTGTTGTGCGTTAACAGGTGAAGGGTAAGTGTGTACATTCATATCTTGTATTTATATAAACACGACATACAAAAATTTCATGTCTCTTCACTTATCTTTTGCTGATAATTCAGACAAAATATTTTGATTTTCTTATAAATCAGGTCATTTTTGTGATAACTGACAATCTTATTTGTGGAAGTAAAGAATATCTAAAGCGATGGGTGTATGTGTTTATAGAAACGTATCTAGTAGTATAAGTTTTAGCACTGCCTATTGTGGTTTACTTGATCGACCATATCAATTGATCTTAACTCGGACAAATGAAATATTTGAAGGAGTTCACATACTCGAAGCTCATATTCATAATCACATTTTACTTAGCTCCCCGTCTTCTTCTGTTAATTCCTTTTAGAATGAATACAATGCTAAATACTGCCGGATGAGATATATCAAAATTGTTATACGAAATAAACACTATCGGAAAAATTGTTGTCTTTCAGAATAAAAACTAGAATTTCATTTACTTACTGTTCTTTGCCCGCACATGTCTATTCTGGTGTTTTGATGAGAAAAAAACAAGATAACATTCAGAGCAAACGCTTATTTGCTAAGTTAGCCAAATCGCTAATATCAATTACATATAGTAACCAGTAACACCAAAGGTTGTGCTTCTCTCTCATATACCGTACAAGTAAAAAATTTAAAATTAGTTTGAAACCAATTCTTATGATACCCTAGATCAATGCCCATATGAAATTTCGTACGGTGCCCATGCAACACCAATAAGGGGTTGCCCGATTTAGTCCATTTTTATACCCTAGATGAAATCTAAGGGGTATACTAAGTTTGTCATTCCGTTTGTAACACCTCGAAATAATGATGGTAGAGCAAAATGGATTGGACACCCATTCATAATATTAAAAGTTATTTTGATTTTTGCATGTCCGTCCGTGCGCACGATAACTCGAGAATGCGTATACTTAGAGAGCTGAAATTTTGTACATGGACTTTAAAAAAAAAAGTAAAATTAAGTTCGAAAATGAGACAAATCGGGCAACTCCTTCGTAGGGTTGCCATATAAAAATTTCATTTTCCGCTATATATTTGGACACTGCCTGAGAACACGTCGACGTAGAGAGCTGAAATTTCGTACATGATGTTTTTACTACATTACTGTCTGAAATGGACTAAATCGGGCAACTCCTTCATGGTGTTGCCATATAAAAATTTAGGTTTTTTACGTATACTTTGAAAACGAAAAGTCCAAGACATTTTTATTGTACTAAAAACCTCTGCAGAATACGAAATCCTATAAAATTGATTATAATCATTTTTTCTGTGCGACAAACCGTTCTAGAAATATATGCGAAAAACAACTTCAAAATCAAACTTGAATAGATCGGTGACCATACGAAATTTAATACGGGCATTCATCTAGGTTATCATAAGAATTGGTCTTAGACCAATTCTAGCTTTTTTACTTGTTGAAATTACATTTACTGTTTCTCTATGAAATAAAATATTTCCTGCTCTCTACGTTGACGAGTTCTCAGGCAGTGTCCAAATAAGAACTGTTTCAGAAAAAAAACGGCCACATATGATTGATGAAATCAGCAAGAAAACCTTTTTTTGTTTATCAAATAATTTTAATAAAACTATTACTTAATTATCCGCATTATAAACAGCCGATATAGGTATAATTAGTGAAATTTTTGGCTTTACATTCTTCATTCAATTTTGTACAGAGACAGTATCCAAGATTTCGACACTCTTTTATACTGCCTCTTAAAAATGTCTGTTGTTATTGCATTATTCAGCTTCACACATTAATCGTGTCAATAATAGCTAGCAGAATCTTTCTACAATAAACCAAAAATTATCTGTACACAGCAAATCCTCTAAATGTTTTTCTTCTATACTCAAACAATTGATTGTTCCCTCACTATAGTTTACCAATTACTACCAGTACCAATAAAGTTAAATAAAATACCAAAATAAGTTTTCACTGAAAAAAATTAAAATTCTACTTTTGTAACTTTTCAGCTTATATCAGGGCCTGGAATGGGTTGTGCAGCGGATTAAGAAAAAATGACAGACACCAGATGACTGCGAAGATATATAGTTAAATTTTGTTTTTTTTTTTAAATTAAATGTAGACCAAACACAACGCAACATCAGTCTGTATACTTCTTCATTTAATCAAAACGTACTCTTTTCTACACAACACAACATACATACACATATACCTATAACAAAACAAAAGTAACGGAAATTCCGGATAAGAGTCAAAAGTAATAATACCATTGATTACATTAGCTGTGTTCTTTTATATGGACTTAGTAAAAATTTCGAATTGATTTGAGTATTAAAAGCACGCATAGAAAAGCTGTAATGATTTTGAGTAATAAGGAAAAATCACCAAATTCCCATTCAGTTCAAATAGAACTTTAAAAAAAATGATTTGATTCAAATTTAGAGGTTTTTATTATACTACTACAAAAAAAAATGATGGAAGTAATTTGATCCGAGTTTGTTCTTCTTTACAAATCATGGAAAAGGTTTTTTAATGACCACATCAATTCTGCAATCCAAATCAGATTAAAAGAATACAGCTAATATCCTAACATAACAGAAAATAATAGATAAAGATGAAATAATGTTATCCAAGATCACTACATATAATCACAAAACTTCAATGAAATATTTTTAAAAAGATTTTTATATATATGAGAAAATGAAAAGAAAAGAAAATATATTTAATAAGATCGTTCCCAGTTTTTGTTAATTGATTTTTTGTTCATCATATGCGCGCACCTTCATTTTCTTTTTTGGTTCTTACGAAGGAAAAAAGCAAAAAAATTGTATTTATTTATAGATTTGAAGATATTTTTTGAATAAGTGTATAAAAAAAAAACAAGTTGACGATATACCGAGATTTTTAAAGTTTACTTTTTAGACTTTCTTCGATGAATGCTGCTAATGTAAATAATAACACTTTGTTAGTTGAAAAATTGAAAAGAATTTTAGATTTAACTTAAGTAATAGCAATTAATGTAATTATTATTATTATTAACGAGAAAAAAAAATATTTAAGACAAATTTGCCAAAACAAAAGAAATAAAGATAAGACATAAAGAACATTCCCATTTTATTTGTGGTGTGTTTTTATTTTTGTAATAAAGAAAAGTAAGCATTAACCCTTATTTTTTAGGACAACGTAAAATCAAATTTGTGTACAGAACCTTTAATAATATAGGATAGAGTCATAAAATGCATACAGGCAAAACTCTCGAGAAATACTTTTCTTTAAGCCATGTTAAAAAGACTCTCCAAACTAAATATAATGAAAGGAGAGCCCTAAATTATGGTGAATTTTCACCCCAAAGCACCCAAACTCTCTGTTCACGTACTCAGAAAATGGGGGAAAATATGTAGACGTCATACGTCCCCTTCAATAAAATTAAGGCCAAATGCACCCAAGGAAAAACTCGGGGTAACTGTAAAAACTGTCAAACAAATTAAAAATTGAAATCTAGAATTGTCAAGCGAAAAAGGCAAAAGGCGGCAGGTCGTATCAAAATCTACAAAAAGTAAGTAAAATGAATAGATATGTTATGTTTGGCATTTTATTATCAAATTAAAGTTGTTAGCTTGACAGTTTATAGTTGTCACTTTCGCTTTCTGCCCAATAACACACAAAAGTTTTTCATGTACTTTCCAAATTTGATGGCTTCCCTCCCCTCCAGCACATTTTCACACAAAAAACCCAAGAACGAGAACACCCGAGAAGTACGTGAACAGACCTATTATCTGATGCTACATTTGAAAAGCTTTACCCTTATTATGGTTGTCACCTCACTTCAAGTGATACCACTGTGTAAAATTCATAGGAACACCTAAAACGAAATAAAAACCGACAACCGCAGCAGCAAAAACGGCAATGTGTGGTGAGCTCTCGAGTTTTATCACTTGCATTTTCCTGTCGACAATTCTCACTTACTTTCTTCAGGTAAAATCTGTCTCTTCTTCTTTGTTTCCTTTCGTTCCTATAAATTTTACACAGTTGGTGTCACTTGAAGTTAGGTGACTACCATAATGAGGGTGCTTGTTTTGTTAAAAGCAAATTCAAATACTATATAAACCAAAATTAGAAATTAAAGCAGCAAAAGCTATATAAGATATTTCGTAAACGAAAGCCTCATCCAGTTTTCAAAATTTCTAATTTCAGCATTCGAAAGCTCTTGGACCTCTATTATTACAAGGCGTCCTTCAATAATTCACAAGAACTTAAGTATGTACTTGGCGGTATTACACTTAAAAAATTTAAGTCCAGGTCCTGGTACTTGTACTTAGATTTTTACAGGTCTGGCTCCCAACCTGAAATATTTGCAGTGTTCTTATGGAAAATTGAAAAGTTTGATTTGAAAGCCCTAACTACAATTCATACAGATAAATGATTTTCACCTATATGGTTATCATCAAGAGCTAATCGCAGATCTTTAGTAGGGCAGTTTCACATTTATGCTGGGAGCGAAAACCAGACTGTCATTCGATGAGTAGTTTGTTTGCATCCAAATATTCGACCATTTGAGCATGCATTAACCTTTTCAGAACTTTGGAAATGAAACAAAGGATATTAATGGGGCGGAAATCGTTCAACTCTTTAGGTGACGATACCTTGGGAAGTACGAGAATAGTTGCCACCTTCCAGACACGGGGAAAAATATAATAGGTCAGATATGAATTTAAAATATAGACCAGATGACTAATAATCATGGGTAATATTAATTTAATGAAACGAGGATGTATTTCATCTGGGCCTATCGCATCAAATGTATAGAGAAGATAGCCAGAAGCTGGTTCCAGAAAAATCAACAAAGTGATCTTGATCATCCGCTAAATCCTGGACGGTATCCTGACTAGAGGTGAAGTATTTATTTAGATCATTGCGGCTTAAATCATAAGTAGGCCCACTATCTTTATTAGGACTGACACCAGCCCTCCTCAGGTTGTTCAAAAGCAACTTGGGTGGCAACCCAGGGTTCAATTTGTTTCTATAAAACTAACGTTTTGCTCTGCGTATAGCCGATATAACACGATTGCGAGCAGCTTTATACAAGCGCTTGGTATTGTCAGATCTTACCCGTCTGTGGAGATGATAAAAATGTTCTCGCTCAGATATATGATCACATATGCTATCGCACATCAAGTACAACATACTTAATTGGTCACAATACTCAAAATTTCTAACAAAAAAGGTTCAAACATTAATGAACAGAGCAATCAAACCACTATATAACATACCATGGCTAACTTCTAATTTTAATTCAGATAATCATTGTGAAAAAGGCCAAATTTACTTACAAACTGATGAACAAGCTAATTGCTGAATTTCACACACACATCACAAGACGAAGAAATGAGATAAGAAAGGCTACGCACAGGACAGTTAGCAACAATGACATGTAAAGTCTATATCTTTTTTTCTTCCGGTAAATTGTTTGAATTTGACTCTTTTATTTATCATTATAGTGATGGTACGAAGGACGAAAAATTATAAGCTTATAACCTTCTAAATACTAAGGGCCTGTCCGGATCCAAGTCTTCGTCTTGGTATTACAGCTAGTGACGTAACATCGAGTTAAGCTCTATCCGAATCAATGTCTATGCCACCGAGCTTTGCTACTTTGTATAACAGTTTAGATATCTGGTTAGCTTGATCATCGAGTCAAGGTTCGAGTTGACTTATATTTAAATAGACAATGTATTGTGAGGTTATGTTTGTTTGCTGTCTGTGAAATCAAGCTGAGCAAACCAACGAATTCGGGCAGGTTAGCTTCGTCTTCGTCTAACTATTATAATAGCTGAGCTTGTTCTGTTACGTCACTAGCTATAATAACAAGATGAAGACTTGGATCCGGACAGGCCCTAATTGGCTTGTATACTAAGGGCCTGTCCGGATCCAAGTCTTCGTCTTCGTCTTGTTATTACAGCTAGTGACGTAACATAGAGTTATGCTCTATCCGAATCCATGTCTTTACGACTGAGCTTTGCTACTTTGTATAACAGTTTAGATATCTGGTTAGCTTAATCATCGAGTCAAGGTTCGAGTTGACTATTTTAAGTAGACAACATAATTTGCGGTTATGTTTATTCGCTGATCATTTCATAGACAAGAGAACTTGGTTTTAAGTTGATTAATGCACGGCAGGAGGTAAGTACAAGCATCAAGCAAAACAGCACATGCTTTTAACAAAACGTCAAATATCGAGCTAAGCACACGAAATCGGAAGGGTTAGCTTCGTCTTCGTCTATCTATTATAATAGCTGAGCTTGTTGTGTTACGTCATTAGCTGTAATAATAAGACGAAGACATGGATTCGGACAGGCCCTAAGTAGTTGGTATTTTCAGTAAACCTCAGTATATAGTAACTCTGTAAGCTTTGAAACAATCCTATACAATAACATATCCAACATAAAACACTGAAGAATATTAGGCTTATTAGCGATCATGAGATTAAATTGTAGGTGTTATATCTTAAATGTGCTAATATAAACACTCATAAGCTAAGCAGTAGTAATGGCTGATCATGATAAGTAGAATCATAATACGGTATTTTCATAATAAACAATAATTTGCATTTAGACAAACAAATTTTCAACCTCTTATACCAGCACTAGCTGCATGGAAAAATAATAATGTAACATTGTAATGAACCGACAAAATATTTTCATTGAATGCAATAATTTTTCTTTTGCTTTTCGTATGCAAACTGACTTACAACGAAGCAATTCTTGTCTTTTGTTTTCAGGGCTGTGTTCAACATTACAGCTATATAGCTGCTTTCGTATGCTTTTGCCTGTCCAAAGTAATTCGAAAGCTGCTTTTTCTTACTTGCTTTTGGCATTTACTCTGACAAAGATTTTAAGATAGCTGCTATCCATAACGCAAAGATAACAAGGTATGCCCGATTCAGGAGGAATTTTTTGTGTTACTACGTCATGAGGTGACAATGTCATTTCCAGCGAATTTGTTTTGAGTTTTGCGTATTTTATTGACTGAAATAGGGTTTTGAATATATTAAAATATTTAACAAAACATTAGTTTAAATCAATTCGGGAAAAGTAATAATGTGCTAGTGGGAAATCAAAGAAATTTCCAAATAGAAGATTTTTTCACTTTGATAAGGTCGATTGAAATTGAGACGAACAAATTTGTGACAATTGTCGCCAAAGGAGCCCAGCAACCAATTGACAGATTTTGCGGTCATATCTTTGTTAATATTTGTATCATGACTGCTATCATAGCAGCTTTTTGTTGCTTACATTTCTTGCTACCCACGGCGAGTGGTTTCACGAGCCAAGCAATTTATAACGGACAAACTTGCACCGCACCCACCTATGCAATTCCCACGGCGCTAGTTGGCCGGAGCTGATTTGTGGCACGGTGCTTACTTTTTATTAAATATAAATTCCAAATGGCCGCGTGAAGAAACTATCGCTTTTTCTGCAGCCGCTTTTGTATTCACTTATTGGCTGACTCAAGTGTTTTTGTCAGGACCTGCACGCGGGAGAATATAGGCACTTTTTACGGGGAGAAGTATTCGGGCGTAGGAAAAATTCCGAAATGCAAGTTTCGGCCATTTTAAAATTGCGAAATTTCTAATCAGTCAGCTGTGCAGTTTATCTGCGATTTGAGATGATAATATAATAATTAAATTATCATTACGTGCTGTGATACAATTATTGTTATACCCTAGATGAAATCTATAGGGGTATACTAAGTTTGTCATTCCGTTTGTAACACCTCGAAATAATGATGGTAGAGCAAAATGAATTGGACACCCACGCATAATATTAAAAGTTATTTTGATTTTTGCATGTCCGTCCGTCCGTCCGCCTGTCTGTGCGCACGATAACTCGAGAACGCGTATACTTAGAGAGCTGAAATTTTGTACACCGACTTTAAAAAAAAAAGTAAAATTAAGTTCGAAAATGAGACAAATCGGGCAACTGCTTCGTGGGGTTGCCATACAAAACTTTCGTCGACGTAGGGAGCTGAAATTTGGTACGTGGTGTTTTCATTGTATACTAGCAAATAAAATTTTAAAAATGGACTAAATCGGGCAACCCATTCTTGGTGTTGCCATAGAAAAATTTATGTTTTTTATGTATACTGTGAAAACGAGCAGTCCAAGACATTTTTATTGTACCAAAAACTTTTTCAGAATACGAAATCCTATAAAATTGGCTATAATCATTTTTTCTGTCCGACGAACCGTTCTAGAAATATATGCGAAAAACCACTGCAAAAATCAAAATTGCTCAAATGGGTACCCATACGAAATTTCATACGGACATTCATCTAGGGTATCATAAGAATTAGTCTTAGACCAATATTAGCTTTTTTACTTGTTTATATTTAAAACTGTAACTTAATTGAACATGCACACAATTAATTTCGGTAATCATATCAGGAACTACGCGTAGCAACATTATTGTGCTGGCACGTCTAAGAACAAAGGGAGGAAAATCCTGTCTTCCTTAAAAACTTCTCGTGTGGATTGGTCCTTTCAGATACAATAGTTCCATGTATACCGTTGTCAGCCTCCAATAACGCATAAAACTTCTAAGAAATTTCAGTAAAATTTTAAGAAAAAATTGAGGGCTTCTCTACATCAGGCCGAGACATCATTTATTTTATATTTTTTTCATACTCATCAGAGGAGCATTCTTTTTAATCTTCTTCTTGAATACTGCAGAACATCACTATGGCCCATAGGCGCAGGATATCTGTTATTACTTGTCTGTGCACGTATAGTGTATACCTCCGTTTAAATCTTTAAATATCTAATAAATCTATAATTTTATTTTTAAATAGGTAAAATGATATTTGAAATGTTACACACATACCAGGTACTAAAAAGCTAAAGAAAAGTATCGTCACAAGTGCGAAATAGAATTCCGTGTGGGGCGCAATGGCAGCTTAGCTAAACAGATGGTGAGTTCGTTCCTGGTGAACACTTTTGTTCAAACTTTTAGTGTCTAACAAGTAATTATTTTTTTTCTTAATTCAAAGTGTGCAAAATTATTTATTAAGTACACGCAGAATTTTCATAATGTTTAGTTTCTTACATGTACATATATGTATTGCAAGAAGAACCTTTATTGATTACAATTATAATGCAATAACTAGGTATAAAATTTTTGGCCTTAATATAATAATTAATAGAATTTCCATACTCTTATTATTTATTTACCTGTGTTTCAATATGGGTATGTCTCATACACTACCGGAAATGTCTGGCTCCATTGAAACCCCGAAAATTTTCTACAGATGAAAATTCCGGATGATATAGGGCAGGAGACGGTACAGGATATGACGTGGGAGGAAGCACTTGTGGTATATCAGCATCTTCCAGGATTTCATCAATTAGAGCTACAACGTTTTTTCGAAATCTTCTATTCTGTTTTCCAGTCATTTCTCGTAAATAAGGGAGAAGACTATTTAGAAATGACTGATTAGCATCAACAACTGGAACTTTAGGCTCCTTTTTTCTAATTGTACATGTTACAAAAATCCCACTATCATCATCAGCATTATCATTTTGTTTCCTTTTCAAATTTGGTCTTGCTGTTGTTACAACATCTACATCTTCACTAGAAGATTCATAATCATTTTGATTTTCTCGATTTGATTTCTTCGCAGATTTTTCTGATGCAATGCTAATTACAGTGTGATCCTGGTCATCATCTACCACTTTACATTTAGATTGATACCTTTTTTTTCTCGCAAATGGTGCCAGGAATTCGAGATCTTTTTTTATTTTTCCTATAAAATTACTCCGAACTACTTTGCGTTGATATTCCTTTCTTATGTTTGTCCATCGCCTTCGGCATGTATCAACTGGAAAAAGAAATGAAAATCATTTATTGTATAAATTTAAAAATTCATTATTGCAGCAATGAAGAAAAATGTGTATTGATGTGGAAGCAATGCATTTTTTATATTATTTATAGTAATTAATAATATTAAATATGTTTTCTAAATAGAACTTAAATATTTAGGCTAACCATTCATGTTCAGTGAGAAAAAATCCTGCTCAACCTCCTTAAAGCTCTACAAGGTATGCGAATTTATGCTTAAATTTAATAAAAAAACTGCCCAATTTCAGCTGAGTTATGCGGTTATGAATAATATCGCTGTTATCGCATTACACAATTTATTTATCTAGCTATTTAACAATTAAATGTCCTCTACCAGAAATAAATCATGCGAGAGAATTCGCAAATTTGAACAGAGGACTAAGAACCTGCGTGAGATATATTTTTCGCCTTAGACGATACGCTCACATCACTCCGCCAGTTCAGCTGTATATGCCTTTGCCTCTCGACAAGCTATTAGAACTTAGAGCTCTATGCTTCATTCATAAAGCCAGGTGGTGCTCACTCTCAGCTTACATAAGCCAATTGCTCTCATGGAGCAATCTTAACGGGACCAGACTTGTCCTTCAGAAGACACTCACCCGATTTGGTTCCAATGACGTTTTTGGACAGGGAGTTTGCATGTATATGTATGTATTGATTTATTAGATTTTTTTAATGGTTTTATATTCAATTCATTTTTAATATTCATTGGTAGGCTATTGTACATCTGTAAACCTCGATATGTCACCATGTTCTGGGCCCTCTTTGTCTTATACATATTCAGCCTGATGTCTCCACCGTCTCTCAATTGCTAGGGTTGCACATCATTAACATATATTGCCATTTGACATAAATATTTAGGTAGCATATTCCTTTTTAATTTATATGCGAAAAATAAAACATTGAAAAACGTCCTCTGTTTCACACTCAACCAACATAAAGTCTCTAACATATGTTTAAAAGGAGTGTATCTATTCACCTTATTATCGATCTCATTGCTTTGTTTTGGATTCATTATTTCATTACTACACATGAATAGCACAGTAGAGCAATATTCAAAATGAGGCTTAATCAATGTATTATAAACACTTATAGCCATTAATAAAGATGGTTTGTTCCTAATACGTTTAAAAAACAAAAAAAATTTACACACACAGACTACATAACACTTAAAGTTCAAATTATTGTCTATTACAACACCGAGATATTTGATTTCATCACCAATTGCCTCGTATTCGCTCCATTTACTATCATACCTTTCGTTTTTACCACATTTAATTTCAGTCTGTTCATGCTCAACCATTCATTCAAGCGATCTAAATCTTCTTGGAGTTCATTAAAACATTAACTCATTCTCACCGGTTATAAATATCAATGTGTCATCTGCGAATTGCACAATTTTTTTAATGTTTTAACACCAACCAACATTGTGCCTTGAAGGACTCCCTGATCTATTGTTGTTTCCTTAGATAGGGTTCCGTTAATTTTTGTACATTGTGTCCTGTTACATGCCTCTGGAACACACTTTCTGAGGCAGTTAGGAACATCTGCTCTTGCAAGCAGTTCAACCAACTAATTTTGCTTCACCTTATGGACCTCATTGCCTAGGCACTCCTCTGTGCTTTGGTGTTGTTGTCTGGAATCGTTTGTTGATTTGGTAGGGCGGTTGTTTCACCAGTGGGTGCTTTCTGGCTTCTGATTTCTAATTTACAGTTTCTAAATTTTAATTTTAAGGCATTCACATTGTATCGCTGTATACTCATTTACTCCCACTACTGTATCTGATATTGTATGCTATTTCCTTCTTGCTATGAATAATGCTTTTATTATTTCCATTATTATTATTATGGTTTATTTTGTTTCATTGTTTCATTAGCTTTGGCTATAGTGTCAATATGACTTTTGGCTGTGCTGAGCCCGTGCACTGCCCGTGTTCATTTGATAAGAATTTTGTAGTCCATTGGCATTTGTAATCGTCACTTTATATCTTGTATCTTATGTTGATTGGCACCTTGGCTATTCATTGGGCTCTCTATTCTTTGAAGTCATTATCTTAATTTATAATACTAATATTAATTTCTACTGCAATTAGCTTGTTCGTTGCTCCTTTGTTAGTTTTCTTATCAACTTTGATTCTATCGATTATACCAACTATCTATTACTTACTCGATGTACCTAACGTAACCAACGTAAACTGAGGTTCTTCAATAAATGCTTTTCTATTCTAGTATTATTAAAAAAGACTTTGAAGCTTGGAGGCTATCATAGAAGAGATTAACAGCGGCGTACTCTATTGTTTGTCTTCATTATTTGACCATATTACCGTAATTGTTTTATGCCTCAATGAGTTTGTTCATTGCTGCTTTTTTGGTTTGCTAAGCAACTTTGTATTTTATCTATTATGCCAACTAGCTATTACTTACTCGATGTACCTGTAAGCTGAGGTTCTTTAATAAATGATTTTTCTATTCTATTCTGAATAGTTGCTTCAAACGTAATTATAAAAAATATATATATATGTGTCCCTACGCGTTATATTGGCAACACATATTTCGAAATGTGAGTATTTAACTAGAATTAAGTCTAATCTAAGAAATGAACTGTGATTTTCGAGTAAATGTCAGTAAATAAGGAAAAAATTGATTATCCTTTGGAAGCGAGCGAACACAAGATAATTATTAATCAAAGGACATTTTCCGTATAAACAATAGTTTTCTGCGTTATCTTTTAATACTAAAAATTAGTTTTCACATGTTGGTAAACAGTACTGGAATTTTTTTCTTAAATGAAATAATGAGTGAAGCCGGTCCAGCTTAGGTTTTGACCCAGTACAAGCAGACATTGCCAAAATAAATACAACATTTGTTCGGTATCTCAAATTCTTAAATATTATTTTGAAATCAACATAAAATAACAAGGAAGTTATTTGATTTACAGTAAAACTTACCTGGCGTTGACATTTCCTTCGACACAGCCTTCCATGCTTTTTTCGCAGCTATTAATTCATCGTTACTTCGTCTTTGAGAAAATTTCCATAAACATGGATATTTTTTTACAATTTCCATGAGTTTAATATTAAAAGGATGATTCTCGTGATCCATTTATGTGTATATTATGAAATTAATTAACACAACTTTTATATATATGTATATATATAAAAAAATAAAATAAAATAAAAAATCTAAACAAGCGCAAACTTGAAAACCAACAATTTCTACTCTAACATGACAGTTGACGACTTCACTTTCTTTTCTTCTTCTTTTTTAACAATTGGCATGCGCTTATGTAATAAGGAAGCGGCATATCTATAAAAAGCTTAAGCCCTAGATACAATGAGTACGTTTAGACTGCAAATGTTTAAGACTAGTTTTATGTAAATCGACTTACGTAGGACTAATCCGGCTGTCGTTTAATCGCTCGTATTAAAACTTACAGTTGTCAAATTTGTCAGATCTGCCCTTTATATGCAGGACACGGAAATAACGAAATAACAGTTAATGGGCGCGTTCACTGCCACCGAAATAGTGACTTTTTGTCGACTACGAGTCACTACCGAGCGTTCACTGCGCCAATTTTGACAGTAAACGACTACGCTTGACTACGACTATCGTTCACTCCGCACTTTGAATGTACCAAATAGTCGACAACATTCGACTACGGTCAGGAGGATAGTCAATTGTAGTCGTTTTAAATCATTTGACAGAACTACACTACGCAACGACTACGCTACGCAAAGTGGCAGTGAACGCACTCAAGGTCCAGTTATTAAAAAATTTATTCGTTATACATAGTACGACTACTTGTCATAAATTTATCTTAATACAATTTCCATTCTCTACCTAATTTATTACTGGAGGAACATCCTGCGACCCTTCAACCGGTATATCATCATTTTCGAAGACTTCGTCAATCAGAGCGATAACTTTTTGTCGAAAATTTCTATTTTGCTTCCCGGTCATCTCTCGTAAATAAGGGACGAGGCTGTACAAAAATGAGCGATTACCATCGACACTTATTCTCGCCAGCGGATCCAGAAAATCGAGAAATTCTCCTAAATAATATGGTGCTTCTAACTCTCCCCTTGCCTTTTTTCGTTCTGTTTGAATATATCTGTTCCTTATATTTAACCATCGCCTTCGACAATTAGAAACTGAAATCAGGAAAAAAGGCACAATTAAAAAAAAATCTAAAACTTAAAATAGAATAGAAAACGCATTTATTTTCAACCCCAGGTATCTCGATGTTTTATAGAAAAATACAAATAAGCGACAGTACGAAATTTTTCGTTATTTCAAGAGAGACGAGACTCTAATGTCGATTTCGATGGGACCATTTGAGTGTTGCACTTTTTCTGGCAGCGGAGAACTGAAGTCCATCGAGCATTTTTTCTGTCATATTCCTTGTATTTGTGGACACACGTGTAATATACACGGAACTGTAAAACATAATAAATGCTCTTTATTGATATATCAGTGACTTATAACAATGGACTGAGCGTATTGCCATTTTCCTATAAGAAAACATGGCACAAGTTTTATAGTTCTCTCTTTCGCCCTATGGCAGACTTGGAGCTACCAACACAAAATATTGCGTTCTGGAACATTTGCTTATCACATTTCATGTTTTTATGTTGGCTACAGATGCAATCACCGCAGATGGAATAAGGTAAAGATAGTGTTTACCATGCTCCGTCTCTCTTGCCCATAAGCAGGATTCAGTTAAGAATAACTTTTGATAATTAAAGTCGGAATGAGTTTAATTCCTTATAAGCGATTAAAATATCACTTGGGTATCAGAAAATATAATTTTTTAATTAAATTCGATTTACGGGTGTAAAATTTCATCTGACTGGTTGAGTTTTACATGTTTTTTATGTAATTGTTGTAAAGGGTGCTCTAACGGTGATATCCAGAAACACAATATTTTTTGTGCCACATGAAATAGAAAATCGCTCAGTCCATTGTTATAATTCAGTGTGATATATAGAAACAAAGTTCTTCTTAACTTTATGCAAATAATGTAAATAAAATCTTTTAATTCATTCAACTCAAAAATTCAACAAATAATCGGGACAGTACACTTTGACAGAGCAGATGACAATTCAAGTTGAATATGTATTTGTAACACCGACAAAATATCCGGTGCAAAGTAGGGGAATTGAGTGCAAAACTTGTGTTGCACTTCTGGTATAAAAATTGTCCCATCGAACATTTTCAGTGTTGCACTGCTGGAAAAAGTGCAATACTGGTGTTGCACCGAAGTCCCATCGAAATCGACATAAGAAGAATGATCATTAATATAAAAAGATCTAAGCTAACATTTCATAAGTTACCACAGTATTTTTGCCCTACATATAACTTAAATATACTTCTATATAATTTGTGGATAAACAGATCACACCAACCAGGATTTGAAAGCGCCAGTAAATTTCAATGAGCTTGCTCTATACTTGTTATTATGATATCGAAAAAATTCTTTTGAACCTACCATGCTAGCTGCTGCTATTTGAAGTTCATTTTACCATTGCTGTTGCTATAACATGCTTTGGAAAGCAATGCTAGTACTGTCGATTTGCTGCAATGCAACGAAACTCAAGCGTCGAAGGCAGCCCAGTAAACTCTTTATGGATTTGTGCTGCACTTGGCGCATATGTATGGGCTACTGTTTTTGACGATGCTGAGTTAACTCCACTATTGAATACATGAAATTATGCTGTACTATTGAAAGCTGTACTGTAGTGATGAATACTGCTGTGAATTGAAATTTTAACATGAAAATAAAGATGTAAAATAATACATATATGATATTGATTTGTAACACATCTTCATAAAGAGTTTACGGGACTGCTTTCATGTCTTGAGTTTCGTTGTGCAGGAATCCACAGTACAAAGCATGCTATAGCAACAGCAGTGAAATTTCAAGTAGCAGCAGAAAGCATAGTAGATCCAAGAGGAATTTTTTCGATAGCATAGCAAGTATAGCATGATTTGTTGTGTTGTGCTTGCTGTCTGCTATTGCTTTCAATCTCTTTCACAAACTATGCTATGTAAATTTGAAATAGTATAAAATAGGTATAACAGACTATGAGACAGTTGGATGATAAAAATAAAGCTTTAAGTCACATTTAGAGTATAATAACTTAATAAGTCCCGTCAGACAAGATAACAATGAATAAAAATAAATAAATCTTAGCCTCTGTAAATTCATTCCGACTAGCTAGTGACGTTTTGGGTCACAAGCTCTTTGAATCTGCAAATTGATCCAGCTTATCAAGTTCCAGAGACTCGTTCCAACTTGGTAGAGGCTTTTACCTCCAAAATGTGTACTGAATTTAGGCAGGACTAGTCTGCAACTTTCATGACTACTTCAAGTCATATTCGCCTGAATGTATTTAGGCAGTAAACCATGCCTGCCCCTAAAACTGAAGCTCAGGATATTGAATTCGTAGAACTTATTCAACAGTCCCGGTAGTATGAGATCAGTGAGTGGAAATACACGGAACTGTCGTCCCAGTCTGAAAGCATAACGCAGGCATGCTTTTAATGGACGTTCTAGCTTTACTAATTGGCTGTACAATTTCAGTAAATACATTCCCACATCCGCATAAAAAAATTAAAGTAGAATAAGTGTAGTTACCAGTTCGAGATCTAACCCACGGGAGCAAGTGATGCGAGACAGCATACAAGGATCGCAGTCCAAAATATACATGACTTTTAACATTCCAGCATAATGGGACTTTTCGGAATTTTCTATAAAAATCGTGGCCTATTAATAAAACAACTTACATATTCTCAATAATTACAAAGAAAACACTGTTTGTGGGCAATTGGAAGAAACGAAAGCCTTAAGGAAATCAGTACAGTATCTGCCCAATTATCAACGTCGATCCACAGAATTACTCGAATGTCTTTTTAGATATAACAGAATAAAAAAATTTTTTTTAAACATTACTTGATGTTTTCATTTCACTAGACACCGCCTGCCATGCTACGTCCGTAATTTCTTTTTTAGAGTATTCGGGTAAAGTAAAATTCCATAAGCATGGATATTTTCGTACGACCTTAACAAGTATAATACTAGTTGCATCTTCCTTCCCCTTCATTATGATATGTAATTTAAGTAAATAACACAAAAACTGCAATTAAAGCAGTCTCAAGAAACCATTATTCAACGCAAGAAACAAGCAATACTTCTTCTTCTTCTCTTCATAGGGCTGGTGCAGTACACTGGAGTGCCAGACACAGCCAAATGTCTCGTATTCAGCGCCTGCTCTAGTGCAGTAGTGTACATACATTGCCTAGGTGTACACGTTGCTGGATATTCTTTTTGTACCACTTTTCACGGATGCTCGCAGCACGAGCAGTATACCATGAAACCGATAGGAATTAAATTCTGAAATAGTACAATCAATACGACACGAAATTGTCGACGGCATTTGCTGTCGTTGCATGTAGCTGACATATACAAATGAATGCGCATGCTTATCATTTCATAAAAATTGAGTTGGGTTTTATTATATAATCTAAGGTCGCATTTTTCTTTGCCCTAATGTCGAAACATTTGTATTTCAGCCTTTATGGCGACACTATTGTACTATTGTCGTTAATGTCGCCGTATTAAACCAATGCGCCGATGTACACGCTGCAGCATACTGCACGCTCATTTTGCTACACTTTGGTGCCTAAACGTGTCATCAATTGTTTTACTACGCTGTGCACGCGCATTTTGCTACACGTTGGTACCTAAACGTGTCATCAATTGTTTTACTACGCTGTAGTTCCTTATATGAAAAGGTTTTATTGTGCAACTGTTCAAACAAGGTACAGTGTCTTCTAATGCACACCCTCAAATTAAAACTCTGAAATAACAAGATTCTTGTTTTATATCATATCAAGGGCATTTATTTTTAAAAATAAGGCAACTATGCATAGTTTAACTTAACTTCTTACTTTACTACACGTCTTACTCACTTTAATAATTAATAGGTACAATTTCAATGTTATGCATAATTTCTGACTGTAGAGAAATGATTAATTTTTCCCGAAAGACATAGGAAAAATTTCATTCGGTTGAAAATGTTATAGAATTATAGCATCATCAAGAATGTCATCAATAACAGCGATAACTTTTTGTCGAAAATTTCTATTCTGCTTCCCGGTCATCTCTCGTAAATAAGGGAGGAGGCTGTACAAAAATGAGCGATTACCACCGACATCTGGAGTTTTATAATTTTTTTCGCTATCAATGCTCTGTACAAAAACTCCATTATAATTGACATTAACACCACATTTTCTATTAAAATTTTGTCTTGTTTCACATAAAACGTTCGCATTTTCACCAGGAGATTCATTATTCTTTTGAGGTAGTTCTGTATTTGATTCCTCATCTTCCTCTGATTCAATACTATTTGCAGTAAGTTCCACGACATCTTTAAAGGATACAGATCGGTTTTTGTTATTTATTTTTTCCAGCGGAGCTAGAAAATCGAGATCTTCTGCTAAATAATATGTTGCTTCTAAATCTCCCCTTGTCTCCTTTCGTCTTTTTTGAAAATATCTGTTCCTTATATTTGTCCATCGCTTTCCACAATTAAAAACTGAAATCAGGATAAAACAAACAATTAAAAATTTATATATAATTTAGCTGTAAGACAATTCCCATCGCTAAAACTTTTAATATTCCAACATTATGGGAGTTTTTGGAATTTTCTATGAAAATCTAATAAAACAATTTTCAACAATTAAAGATAATCAGCGTTTCAAGGCAATTGGCTAACCAAAAGTTGTTAGGAAATCTGTACAGTTTCGAAATTCAAATATAAAGTTTATTTATTACAAACCCCGGCATAAGCGTTGGGTACAGCGAAAATTATCGCGATTATGTATCACTACAACTCATACTATAAGTTTATATATATATATTTTTTTATTATCTGTACTGTATCTTATCTTACAACATGTTATTCTATGAATTTGCTATTGTGTAATTTTTCTTTTTGCTCCAACGTTATGCTATGTACCTGACTCCACGGTTTTAAAGAATTGTGATCTTAAACGGAGCTTGCTGACTCGATATGTGCCTTAAATGTAGCTATATTTTTTGACTATATGATTGAACTTTGTATAAATCTTGTCTAATTTGAATTACCTATTAGTGGTACTGGCACTGTATACTATGATTAATGGTTTCACTATTAACTGCTTAATGATTTACTATTTACTGCTAACTACTTAATGATAATCTGCAACTGGCAGATAGACAACTAATTTACACCTAAGCTACCCTTACCAGTGTATCCTGTACTAGCTTAGGGTAGCCTCTAACTAAATTCGAGCGTCCAAACATTGGATGTAAACTCTGAACTATTTACTTTCTTCGTAACACTTTATACTTCAAATTCAAATTCAAATTCAAAGTTTATTTATTACAAACCCCGGCATATGCGCCACGTAGACTAGCGTTGGGTATAGCGACTATACTTACTTAATATTCTGTAACAAACTATGTAATCTATGTCATAATACTCTAATCGCATTACCCAACGTCAGTGACGTAGCGATTATGCCGGTGTATGTAATAATAAATAAATTTGAATTTGAATACTATGGATGGCTGCTCTAAGCCCCCACTACTCTTAATTGTTTATGTTTTGTTTTGCTATTAATATATATCTACTATGTAACTTTCTATGGTGTGCCCTTGGCACGGGTGCTCAAATAAATAAATGTTTATGTTTATAAAAAAATTTGTTTAAACATTACTTGATGTTTTCATTTCTCTAGACACCGCCTGCCATGCTGGCTCTGTAATTTCTTTTTGAGAATACTCGGGCAAAGTAAAATTCCATAGGCATGGATATTTTCGCATGACCTGCGCAAGTTTAACACTATTAGTTGGATCTCGCCTCCATATCCCCATTATAATATGTAATTTAAGTAAATAACACAAAAACTGAAATTGAAGAAATTTGAAGGCACAAGCAAGCAAATACTTCTTCTTCTTCTTCTCTTTATACCTCATGGGGCTGGGGCAGTGCAGTGCTGAGTGTCTGTCAAAGCCAAATGCCTCGAATTCAGCTTTATCCACTGACATATATAAAATGGACTGCTGATACTCATTGAATAAATAACTAACAAGGAAGCGGGGTTTCGTTCGAATACTACAACGAAGCGGGGGAGAAATGACAAAAGGGCTGGTCACTTATTTGAAAATTCTGCTTAACAAGTCCCTTAAATTATCTTAGGCAACGCCAAGGAATATTATCTGCAGATAAGGGGGCTCCAAAAATTTGTTTATTTTACATAGCAATTTGGATTATAAAAAATGTCCCCCTTCAAAATTTAGGTTTTCACCCGATATGCCGTTTCCTTATTAGTTATTTATTCAATGCTGATCACTGACATATATAAAATGGACTGCTAATACCACTGAAATTCCTTACATTATTTGACATTATTATGGGATCACTTTTCTATAGTTGTCTCTTTTTGATTTAACTACTTTATTCCGCTGAACTACAAATAATAAGTTCTATATAGTACACCCACTGACATATATAACATGGACTGCCTGATTTGCTATTTCATATGGGTCAACTTTTTTTGGCAGGGTGTGACAATTATCTTAATTTCAAGTTTTACTTTTGCTTTAATATTCATATTAAAAGTTCAACAAATTATAGAAGCACTCGAAATTATTTCTGTTCTTGGAAGCTTATTTCCTACAACATCAAATATTTTTTAAACTTGATTTTTAAAGATATAAAATTAAGCAATTTTTGTCTACCTGCCCCTAAAAGTAGCCATGGGGGACAGAGAAAGGATTACAAATATTGTATTGCCATCTATTTCTATCCTATATATTCATTTGGAAAACCACTGAACTAAAAATGGACTATGGTGTATTTTGTATAGAACTTATTATTTGTAGTTCAGCGGAATAAAGTAGTTAAACCAAAAAGGGACAACTATAGAAAAGTGATCCCATAATAATGTCAAATAATGTAAGGAATTTCAGCAGTATCACCAGTCCATTTCATATATGTCAGTGAGTACACCATAGTCTAGTTATAGTTCAGTGGTTTTCTAAATGAATATATAGGATAACTAGAAATAGATGACAATACAATATTTGTAATCCTTTCTCTATCCCCATACCTACTTTTAGGGACAGGCGCAGACAAAAATTGTTTAATTTTATTTCTTTAAAAATCGAGTTTAAGAAACATTTAAATGTTGTCTGAGATAAGATTCCACGAATAGAAATAATTTCGAATGCATCTGTAATTTGTTGAACTTTTAATATGAATAGTAAAGCGAAAATAAAACTTGAAATTAAGATAATTGTCACAACCCTCCCAACAAAAGCTGACCCATTTGAAATAGAAAATCAGGCAGTCCATGTCATATATGCCAGTGGCTCTAGCGCAGTGTGCATACATTCCCCCGGCATACACACTGGTAGCATGCATCACTTTGATCACTTTTCGTGGAAGACACTTTATGGAGTAATTTTTCTGATTTTTCTTTTAAATATTTAAAAAAATATTGTCGTGAGAGTTGCTACCATTTATAGGAGCCAAGAAAATTGTATGCCTTCTTTTTGAGTAGTATATGGCTCACACAGTGAATTTCTTCCTAAAAGAATTATTACTCTCCTTGAACTCTGAAATAACAATATGCTGATTTTGTCACATCAAAAGATTATTTATTGATAAGAACAAGGCAACTATGCATAATTTTACTTAACTTCTTACTTTACTAAATCTCTTACTTACTTTAGTAATATGTATGATTTCTGACGGTGGAGAAATTATTAATTTCTCCGTAAATTCTATTAACATTGGAAAAAAAAATTTCTCGGTTGAAAATGCGAGGAAAGAGATGTTTCAGCATTACTGATTATAGAATTACAGCATCATCAAGAATCTCATCAATGACAGCGATAACCTTATGTCGAAACCTTCTATTCTGTTTTCCAGTCATTTCTTGTAAATAAGGGAAAAGACTGTTTAAAAATGATTGTTTACCGTCAACAACTGGAGCTGTACGATCTTTTTTCCTAATTGAACACTGCACAAAAATCCCACTGTCATCATCATCAGCGGTATCATTCCGTTCTCTTTTCAAATTTATTACTTGTTCAGTAAAAGGTTTATTATCTTTTGGTATTGTTATATTTAATTCGTGCATAGATTTTTTTGGTTCAGTACGTTCCATATCGCCTACCACAGACTCGTATAGGTTCTCATTTATTCTCGAAAATGGAGGTGACATATTTGTTGCTTCAACATCTACATCTTCATCTTCACTAGATTTATTTGATTCTTTATCAGTTGCCTTTGATTCAATACTCATTGCAGTATATTCCTCGTCGTCAGATTGATTCATATTAATTATGCTCACCTGCGGAGCCAGAAAACCGAGATGTTTTGCTAAATAGTTTGCTTTTTTCCGATTCTTTTCTCGTCCTTGTCGTATATATCTGTATTTTATACCTACCCATCGTTTGTAGCATTTCGAAACTGAAACCAAGAGGGAATTCAATTAAAGTTTGGATATAGTTTTGCTGTAAGCAAGGAAGGTATAAGAACATAAAACATATTTTAAGCTCTGTAAAAAGAACTGGTCTAGAAAGATATAGACAATGAAAAGAACAATCCATGCACTGCCTATCTTAAATGATTATTCACATAAGAACGAGAGAAGGGGTGAAATGAAGTTAGACTAATGACTATTGTAACCAGGCGCTCTTCTCTTTCCCAACATTTCGAAAATAATTCTGTAATGGCTGAGACTAAATGCCGTCTCCTCCTAAAATCTCAATAATATGCAGCTGCAATTGTCAGGGAACGCCAAACGATCCTTTCAAGCGCACTTTATAGCCAGTTTTCTGACAACTTTGTCATAGCGCAATTTGAAAATTTAACGTATTTTCATTGTGAGTGGGTGCTTTTACTTGTTATTAAACATGCTAATAACTGCTTTAGAGTGTTGTAGCCATCCATATTTCTCTATTCCCAAATAAAAAACACATAAAGCACCTCACAAAATTATAAGAATATAAATAGAAGATGAATTATTATTATCCTTACCAGAGCTCGACATTTCGTTTGCCACGGCCTTCCATGCCACATTAGACTCCTTTTCATCATATTGCCGGGAACTATAATCCCACAAACAGGGATATTTTCTTACAGTCTTCACAAGTTTAATGCCGATAGTTTTTGTAAAAGATGTAGAGTTCATTATTCAAAAATATTCTAATGATAATAACTCACAAATGACAGTTCTAGAAATCCACCGGGCACCGACAACCACTGACATAAAAAAAATGGACAGTTTCTTAAGCCTGAAACACATTCATTGCAGTAACTTTGAATTCATTGACCACGTGATTTTTTTTTGGTTGAACGAACTTCAACTTCGACTTTGAGAAATTTCAAAGTTGCTGCAATTTTTTCAGTATTGACAACCTAAACGAAACATTTCCAATCTGTAATTTTTTAGTTGGCGTTAACTGTGATTCGAGGTGATATTATAAAAATTTTATTATCATTATGTGCTGTGAATTTGTTATACAGTTATTATTTATATCAGAAGAACATGCACCCAATTAACCTCGGTATTCATATAAGCAACTACACACAAATTTCGTTAATTTTATTTTTTTCTTCTTTTTGTCATAGGGGAAATAAGACATCGGCACGGTACAAGACTCACAGTTTCAACATCTTGTGATTGTAAGCCGCCTTTAATGAATGACTTTTCTTTAAAATCATTTCCCACTCAAAAGAGAGAAAATTAGATATATAAACACAAGTTTCTACTAATATCTTACTTTTTGTTTTCAGTTTCCGCAATTTTAATTTTGACAGTTGACTGACTAGTGATTAGAGGTAGAGGTTTACAAGAGCCAATGTGACAGTGCCAGAAACTCCAAGTAACGCGACAATTACACTAGTCAATAGAGCTGACGGACAGTCCTTGTCTGTCAATTTTACTGACAAAAACGATTTGCGTTCGATCAATTGTCTAGTCAGCTCATAATAAAATGGCGTTAAGCGGTGCAGACATTCCTCTTCTATATGCATATCTAACGATTTCCTCCTCAATTCGTCATTTTTCTCTACAAAATAATGATTAAAATGTATGGTAAACTCTTTTCATTCATTTCCGACTCAAAAGAAAGAAGGTTGAAATATAAACACAAATTTCCACTTGCATCTATGTACCTTTTATTTCAATTTCCGCCATCTTAATTTTACATTTGACAGTTTATTGACTAGTCTGTATTGACTGGGCAGAAATCTACAGACTAGTCAGTAGGGTGTTTATACGAGCCTGTGTTAAGTGTCAAACGCTGACAGTGTCAGTTCTACTGACTTGTGTAAGAGAAAAGAAACGCGGTCAATATTTGCTAAAAACGGTCCGATCGATACTCGTATATTCGATATCGATTAATTGCTATGGTGGCGTGGCGTGGTTAAAGAATGAAGCAGAAACAGTATTGAACGGAGATGAGCGGAAGGAAAAGATAAATATAAGTGAAAAGTCATTTTTATGCCGCTTGTTTCTGTAGCTTACAAACTCTTTGTTTATTGTGTGAAATTACCTGTTTTAAGTGAGTTTTAACATAAAATGTGATATTTCAATGAAAATATTTAGTTTGTAATATCTCGTATGAGTATACCTACACCCTTTTCTGAATACCAGCTAGGGTAAAATGCTTGGCTTGGCTTAAACGCATACAAAATGAAGTTTAAGATAAAAAAAACCCACAGCATGTTAATTTTTCTATTCTCCTGTAGATACAGCAAATTAGTATTTTGATTGCATTAGATTCTAGTCCTGAATATTCTTTTTGCTATTTAAGTGGCTGCGTTACTTAAAAAATTCTGTGCATAAAAAAAACTAGAAAAACGATTAAATTGTAGTCGAATAATTAAAATTTTTACAGATAAACAACTTTAAAGAATAAAATTCAAAGATGAGCAACATGGAGAATTACATTGACACATGCCGGACATGCACGAAAAGAGAATATGGAATGAAATGCATTTTTAACTCTGAAGTAAATTCTGTCCCGGTGTCCCAAATGTTATCTTTTACAACTCCTCTACTTGTTCGTCCAGACGATGACTTACCAAATACTCTCTGTCCCAATTGTTTACAATTGCTAATTAGCTTTTATAAATTTCAACAAATGTGCATTGAATCAGACCAGAAATTGAGATTGAAGCCAAAAATTAGCTCACCACCTAAAGAAGTATCTACTCTGAGTTATAATATAAAAACGCAGCAGTCACCACAACAAGCACCGCGATTGCCACCACTGCCACCACCACCTCTACCACCTCCACCACCACCTGATGATTATATCATACCAAATAATAATAGCAAATTTCAATTGGGCTGGAATTCGTCAGTATCATGTCCAGTTGTAGAAGTTTCAGATGATGAAGATATTGTACTCAAATTTGAATATGAAAACGAACTTCCTGGACCTCTTGTTGAGGATGAAGAATCTAATCATATGATTGATGAATACGAACAATTCGATAAGTTGCCAATAATTGATGTTAAATTCGATGGAAAACGCAGCAAAAATGAATCTTTAAATAGGTCAACAGAAGAGGGTCGTACATGGAACAATAATGATAATATACTACCTGAAGTCCATGAATGTAAAATATGTGGATTTAAATGCGAGCATCAAGATCTTCTGCAAAGGCATTTGAACACACATTATACACAAGATACGCAAATAAATTCAACATCAAAACCGGCAAGGTAAGGGCGAGCAAACAATGTTTAGTTAATATTGATTTGTATTCTTTTGCTTCAAGTAAAATTGTGCAGAAAACGACTGCTCCAATAAAGTTGGCATATATTTGCACCGTATGCAAAATGGCTTTTGCTGGGCAAGATCGTTTGGTGATGCATAAAAAAACTCATGATAAGCAAGGGTAAGAAAATGCCTTTCATGAATATTTTAAATGCACGATCTAAACTAGATGATCATTATTACTTCTGTTTTTTCTAAAATCTTTTTTAACTACTTCGCTTTTAGGTTAACGAGAAATGAAATAACTCCACAAAACATAAACAGTTATAATCTGGAATGTAAAGTTTGTAAAAGATTTTACAATAATCAGGAATCATATGATCGACATTCTTGTGTACCTGCTGTAACAACATGCAATTATGACGGTTCAAGGTGAGAATCAGATAAAAGTTAACTAAATTAAAATAATTTTACTAAAAATGTCAAATGTGTTGGCATGAAAATTATAAAAATATGATCGAGAAATGAGATTATTATAATACTTTCCCCTGCAGCAAAAACTATTTATGTGATGAAAACAATTTCTATACTTGCAATATATGCAAACGGGCATTCCCGACATGGGAAGAGTTAACGAAACATATTAGTGAGCACACAATAAAGATATTGTATGGCAGTGATCCTAGGTAATTAATTTGTTTATAATAATATGAGAATTGTCAATACATTTATTCATTTTCTCCTCTTCAGTTCAAATACAACAGTTAATGTCAATGTAAATATACAAACAGATAAAACCCATGACTGCGACATTTGTACGAAATCATTTACTACTTGGGATGATTTCAGAGCTCATTGGCAACAACATCCAGAAAATCAAAGGTAATAAAAACTGAATTTATTTATTTGTTTACTTATTATTTTCTACTAATTTTTATTAGCATGATTTGTGCGCTCCGTTTACATTTATTTCTTCTTTCGGATAATTTTCAAATTTGTTTCTATAAGTGCCTTGTTTTTGTATTGCAAGAATAGGTTGATTTACATACATATGTGCAAAAGAAACACATCCAACTAATATCCTAATAACATCTTATTTTGTTATCGTTGGCAGACGATAGGAATTCACGACTTGAATAAATCCATGAGACATTTGTCAGTACCGATGAAATTTTCAAAATAACCTTATATTCTAAAGTAGAAGATTTCATACTTGTACAGCTTCCCATTAAATTATATTTCATTTCCTCTTTGTTATTATATAAAACAAATTTGGTTAATTTGATTTTTTTTGTTTTTATCATAGGGGAAATAATACATCGGCACAAGGTACAAGATTCACAGTTTCAACATCTTCTGATTGTAAGCCACCATTAATGAATGAGGCTGCATCACAACAACAACCACAACAACAGCAACAACCGCAAGTAGTAAATGATTCGAGTGATAATGCTGTCCAATTGTTAGGGAAGAACTTTTGCAGCAAATGTTATCGGGTATTTAACAATTGGGCTAATTTGAAACGTCACATGAAATTTAAACATAATGTGACGGACTTAGAAGACGATGGACCGGAGGATAATAATCCAGTGTAAGTTTTTAAAATTTGCCATAGACTACAAAGTTGAAAAAATAAAAATATAATTATTAAATTTAGGAATGCTTTGAGGGCATATAGGATTTGCCGTTTGTACGAATGTAATGTTTGTGGAAAAACCTTTGATCGTCTAGGACATATGATAAGGCATAAAAAAACACATCTAAAGAAAAAACAAGCTATAGAAAAACAAAGGTGAGTTCTACATAAATTTATATAATAATAGTATTTTTCAGATTTCTCTGTGATATCTAATTTCGGATTTTTTTTTTTAATTCACCTTCTCAAATTTCTAAATTATTGTTAAACAGTGTAAAATTTTACAATATCAAATATCTCAGCCCGCTTTCATGAATGGAGAAGCTTTTTTATTTTTTTTTTAATATCAAATTTGTTACTACTAAGTATTCAAAGTATTTTCACGGAAACACTAGAACCAGGACACACTTGCTGATCTCAGACATCGTAATCACCAATAAATTCATTTTGGATTACTTTAAACAATTTCATAAAAAACAAACCTTAATTTTTACATTCAAAGTATGTATATAATTTATTTACATCTCTAATAGAAATTCGAATTGTCTGACTGTGAAGTAGTCATGGGCAATATGACACTGCTGAGCCAACAGAAAACACACTCCATTGCTATAATATTTAGCATACCAAACTAGTGATAATCATAAAAGAAGACGAGCAGTAATATCAACATTTAATTTTGTGTAATATATAGGTCTACTCTTGTTTCGCTTTACCTTGAAAAGTTCTCGTGACTCTTTTCACTGAGTCGACTCATTGAATCTGACTCTTTTAAAGGAGCCGACTCAAAAAGACTTAGGTGGCTCTTCAGATTCCAAACTTATTCAATGAGTTCACACGCTCATGTCGTGTGTAACTGAAACGCATTGCTAGAGTAAGTCACTGAGTTCGGAATGTACAGCTCTTCTGTTACGTCAGCTCATTGTGATGAAACGCGTTGGGTTTCGGGTCGGCTCCATAAATAAGAAGATTATACATAATATGTACCTGTTACGCTTGTTATTGTATCGGTATGCCGTACCTATGGTAAATTTAATAGAATTTATCATACTCCTTTTTCCTGACCTTATGATACGCTCTGCTCTGTCTACAGTTGACGTTGTGTTATTGTAAACCCACGCAGTACGCACGTCGCACTGTGCAGTGCTAATACCCCGTGTGTAATATCAGATTCAGAGAACAAGTCCCCACTTGCTGTAAGAGTTATCTGCCGTTATGTTTTGCTATAGCTCTTGAGAATCGTCTTGAATCTGGCTGGAGCTTAAACAAAATTCGTCATGACATTTTGCTCCTTAGCAATCAATGAATCCGAACAGAGTCGCGAGTCAAATGACTCGTAGTGAGTCACCTTAAAATAAAATGAAGAGTCAGCTCAACTCAGGAGTTCCCCATCTCTAGTATCATATCGTCAGTGATTACTGAATAACCGCGAGATTATTAATATCACTACAGTGTAGGTTAAAGTAAAGTTTTTAGCAGACATTAAAATTCTTTTTTTTATTATTCTAGCGACAAAATTATTGCTAATGAGCTCGAGGATAGGATGAGAAAGAAATATATTATATACGTTATCATTAACTGTGAAATTGAAAGTTTCCTACTCTAAGCAGTTACGTAGTTATGATCTTGCTAGTTTCGTGTTTATGCAGTATCACCGGCGATATTATTATCCTCACAACCCAAACACGTTCTATCCCATTCACACCACAGCTACAACTCTTCAGCTCATCATACACGCTACACTATGTGACACTCTAAACATAGTAACACACAGCACAGGAAAGGAAAGTCTGAAGTGTGGACCATGAAATTCAAAAAAGAGCTTACGCGACACCATGCGCAACACACACGACACAGAAGTTCTGTAAAAGAACGGCAGCGGCATTCGCAGATCCCGCGCATCTCAGCTCCCCAGAAAGTAATTTGAGAGTGTGCCAAGTGTGTTAAAGTACTGCTCTTTTACATTCTTGTGTGTTAACTCTATGCACACATCGCAGTGTGGTGCTAGGTGTTACTCATTTTGAATGAATCGCTCATGAGTGACCTACCTTTATTTCAAAGCTCTTCTCTGAAGGGGCGTAAGATATTTTTCTGTGATTTCAATATTTGTGAAAAAGCCACTTATAAATTTCTCCTCTCTCCCACACTGTAACCTGTATAAGAGGTAACATTAATGGTGGCATATAAAAATGGCTTGCGATCTTTTAATATATAGAACTAGTTTGAGCTCTATGAAGGTAGTCTGAGGACGAACCAATTAAACCCACCAATATCATTAGTAGTTTTGATCATATGATCACTTTAGGAATAAAAACAAACTAAAAGGATCCAAAATATAAATTTCAACACATTAAGATCAATTCTCTATGTGACATTCATGTACTTATTCACTTAATTAATGTGTTTCTACTACATTGTAAGATTATCCTCATTGCCTTATTTTCATATTTCTGTAGTCTGTCGTTCGATGCACGTGTGTGCATAATAGAAAAAGTATCGTCGAGCAGTATTCAAAATGAGATTTTTTTTTCCTCCAACCACCACTCTCTCCATCACTCTAATTCTAGCATGACTCATCAAATATACTTATTATTATGTTTGAACCTCTTCTCAGACAGCATCTAGCTGGTATTAGAGAAGGGTACTTATTATTATTACAATGACTTTATTTTAGAGCTCTATTATTTTATAGAAGTCTTTTGTTCCTGTTTTTGTGTTTTTTTATGTGTGTTTTTCAATTTCCGATTATTCATATCATTCATTATTCAAAAGCAGATTTCAGATGTATGTTAAGTTCATTCAATCAACCTCGCAGTCAATGGTCAAATCCCTAACTAGGCCTTTTAGCTTAGAACTGAATAAAGCTTGAGCTTGCCTTGATATCTTATTTTATAGTGACATTGCAGATTTTTATTGCACTCGCTAGTGAAACTGATTTTCTCAACCTTCTAAAATATGACATATTTTTTTCCAATCTTATATATTTAAGGACTATTCCAACGACATTTCATTTATCTCCAATAATCTGAAAGAACACCGAGATTGTTCTAAAATAAATCAAATTCAACATGCCTTCATGATGTCTCATTTAATTTCTTTATTGATTAGAAGGGCTCCAGTGTGAACTTCCCAAGAGAAAATGAAATATACGATGAAATGTAAGGCTCTGTTTTATATTTTATCATCATCGATAAGTTCTGATTGTCTTTTCATCAATAATTGCAATGTTTTTTTTATTTTATTTTATGATTACGGCATAACTTCCAAAAAAAATTTAAAGAAAAAAAAATATTTCAGGCTTGAAGAGGCTGCTGCTGCTGCTGCTGCTGAAATTAATACAAAGAAACCTTATCAGTGTGACATTTGCGGAATATTTATAAGTAATGAGACCAATCTTCGTCGTCATATAAAGAGAATCCATGAAATCACTGTGGACCAAGACCAAGGATTAGAGGGAAAAGAGTATGTTTATACAGGAATTATCTATGCATGTACTAATTATATTTTTATTGTACGCTTTTATAGGACTAAGTTGAGTGAAGAAGAGGACATATTCACTTGTATTGTTTGTGAAGAAGAATTACCTTCTCGTCGGGCTTTGGTACAACATTTGACAAAACATAAGTTCGTCATTTTTGTATATTATATTTTGATAATTTTATTTATAAATATCGTTTTTTTTTTTTTTTAATAAAATTTAGGAAAGACAAGCAGTCAATTAATACAGAAGAAGAAGTAGGAGGAGAACAACTTAAAGACGTAAAGAATGATGGAGCTGAAAGACTAAGTCGTACTCGAGGGTTTGTGAAATTTATTTTATTATAAATAAGAAAAGAAATATTATCTTCTTCGTAATATCATCTATAGGAAAATGGTTGTTGTTGATGATACAAATTCACCGTTTATTTGTTGTGGAAGAACTTTCAAATCTCAATTGTTTCTTGATTATCACAGGATTTCACATAAGTAAGATTTTAAGATTTGTACAAAAAAAAAAAAATTTGTTTTATCAATTAAATCGATTTCTAGTTTCAGAGTAAATAAACGGAACAATCGAAACAAAACCACTTGCAAATTTTGCAACAAGAAATGCAAAAGCTTTTTCAATTTGACCCAGCACATGGTTATACAGTAAGAATAGAAAGATATATATATTTTTATCTGAACTACTAAGTTTTTATTTTTTTTTTACAATTTGCAGCAAATTGTTTAAGTGCGCTACTTGTGGTAGTCGTTTTGGAGTAAAAGAAACTCTAGAGGAACATGAGAAAACGATGTGTATTCAATCGAAGCCATCGTCGTCGTCACCACAACCTCTAGAAAAAGATTTGTCCAGTCCGTGCAGTTTCTGTGACAAGATATTTGAACATAAAAGTAGTCTAATAAGGCATTTGAAGACAACTCACAGTTTGTGTATGATTGAACCAACTTCTAAAACGGGGTGAGCTAAAAAAAACACTTTACTTGGATTATTTTTAAGATTTCATATTATTTATTTACTGTTTTAAGATTTTTTTTTAACAATTATAGCGGTAAGGGGATATTATAACCAATTAGTGTCGGTGCAGAGACAAGTACGTATCCCATTGCTTGATCCTACAATAAAGGAAGTTAGGGGAGGTGGTGTTGAGAAATATATATAATTTTACTAATTTAATATTTATACTCAAACCCTGATGCTAGACGGGGGGGGGGGGGGGGGGGGGGGTCCATAATGTAAGATCATCTGAAGTCAGTCTATTGTCTACTTTATTTGGATAAGCAACTTGGGCTGTTAGGCGTTTTGTATAAAAACATTGTTACTTAAACAAATAATAGGGAGTGGCGGAGTTAACAATAAATAAACAAAAAGTAAAATATTCTAAGATTAACTTAACTTAAATTAAAATTCTAATTATACCGGTCGATCGATATCCATGACCCGCTGTCCAAAAAGATTATTTGTGAACAAGAAATTATACAGACATGTGAAGGTGCTGGTACACTACTTATTGTCACTCAGAGCAGTGAGGTGTAAATGCGCGAAGTAAAGACATAATACAAAAAGCATAACAAATTAGATTAGATGAGCATTGGGCTAACAAAGAGCGAGATCAGCACAATCTGTTAAGATTTCCAGTTGGGAGACATTAAAAAAAAAAATAAAAAGAAGGCGCACGCGAGAAGTAAGCGAAATTCAATCGCCTCCAAATTGGAATAACATGAACAAAGAAAGAGGTTTTCAGAACGTTTCGATGAATGAACGTGGAAACCTAACAAACTCTAATATGGAAAATAAATATTGTGGTGTATAGGATTGAATTAATTTAAACAAAAAGATTAGATTGCAAAGTATAAGGTACCTGTCGAAGGAAGTAAACATTAGCGATCAAAGAAAATCAATTAATTGATTAAAACCAATTTACATAATGAGATTTTACGCTATATTGGCAAGGAAGGAATCCTCTATTGAAAAAGAGAATGTGTGTGCAAAAGCAAAAAATTAGTAATGAGCTAGTTGATTGGAACACATACAAAGAGGTAAGAAATTATTATAAGAACAAAAATCAAGAAACCAAAGATATTTATATAAGAAAAAATATAGATAATGCATGTACGTAGAATAGGAAATGAGAACATCAGAAACAAAATCGAAATATAGGAAATGCTATTTGCAGGAAATAAGGTAACAGATTCCCAACAACTTGCGGATAAACTCAATGATTACTTTATTGAAAGCATAAACACATAAAAAATTCTATACCACTAGTCGAATTTGTGTATAAGTCGGTAGTAAGTAATTGGGATAAGGTGCTTACTATCGGATGAACTGCCTAATAAAAATAAATGCTCAAGTAGATTTGAATTTGAAAATAAGGAAATCTGTAAATCTATGAACAAGAAGAAAGATTGCTATGAAATAAATACGAAAATTATATTAGACAATTGAAGTATTATTGGTGGACAGCTCGTCAATATTCTAAAAAAAAAAAAAGAGTTTAAATGAAGGAAAATGTTCAAGCACATGGAAGGAATCAATTTTAGTTCCCGTGGCAAAGGTGAAAATACAAACAAATTTGAAGAATTTAGGCCAATAAATAATTTAAACCTATTTGAAAAATTTTTAGATAAGTATTTAGAGGAACTTAACCTTATTATGAGGAAACAGCCAGTTTTCAGAAAAAGGCATAACTGTGAAACGGCTTAGTCATAGAGGAATGGAAAAAGAAAATAAATAGAAACAAGTTTGTGATATTTTTGGATTTCAAGAGTCTTTGAAACGATGATAGACTAATTCTTTCGAAAGAAATACGTAAATATGGAATTTTGGGAAAAGAGTCTCAATGGTTTGAAAGTTACCTGGACAATGCAAAGAACTAAACTAAACGGTTTAATTTAAAGGAGAAATAGCACTGGGCGTTCCACAGCGATTGGTATTTGGATCATTAATGTTTTTTATATATATATTTACGATATGGAAAATTTGATTAAGGTAAAAGAGCTTGCTGAATTTGCAAAAAACAAAATTTCTGGCAATGGCACTAAGGACAAACTGTGATATAGAAATTGATATTGATGGTTAGCCGATAGAAAATGTAAAAGAGATGAAATCTTTAGGAGTAATATTAGATAGAAATTTGAATTTCAATGCACATGTGGATTACATATCCAAGAAAATTGGAAAAAAAGTGTTATGAAAGCAGGATTGGCGGAAAGTGTGGGGTGGGTACCACGAAATACCTGCCGCTATCACGACACCATTAAAAAAAGAAATCGTGCCCGGTCGCAAAAACGCAGCACCACAACTTCAGACCAGCAAAAAGACCTTAGAAATAGTTATAACTATATTCAACAATTTAAATGGGTACCTGGTCCATTATGTATGTCGTCCTTGTCATAACTTGTGCAGGTATATACGTTCGGGTGGAAAGTGTGGGCTGGGTACCACGAAATACCTGCCGCTGTCACTTATGTGGTGGATTCTTGAATGCGGACTTCATTTTATTAATTTGTAAGGTTTTCCGGATTCTTGTTTCCCTTCGTTCTAACGGATTGTCTCCATTTTCTCTTCTACCTATTCTCTGATCCTGTAGGGTTTCCCATGCCGCTTGGTACCTCCCGTTTCAGTCTATTGTTTGATTTATCGTTTGGTGTTCCATGTTGTGGGAAACAACGCTGTCGGAGTCACCAGGAACTTCCCTTTTGTCTTTTTTGTTTTCTACTTTGGCGCAATTACTCGGAGTTAGACTTCCTTCTATTCGCACATCTGGGAGAAGAAAAAAATGGTCCAATTTCCGCTGTTTCTTTCTTGACAGTCTACTTTTTACTCTGTCTCAGCCAGGGTGCACTCGCACAGTCTGATTAGAGGGGCACTACGATCGTCAGTTCGACCTAGTTTGTTGCTAGATGACAGAGCCACACGATGTAGCGCCGCCTCGTGTGAGACTGGGATCATAACAGAAGTTAGGTTTTGTTTTTGTAAAAGAGTGAGGAAAAAACTATCAACAATGATAATCCATGTTTACAATAGTATCGTTAGAGCGCATTTCGAATATTATTCTTATGTGCACAAGGAGCGATCGAGAAGATGCAGAACTTAAAACACAAAGTGATGCGGTGTATACACTACGATTAAACAGGTATACACCAACCAGATGTAAAGTGGATGAGATTAAAAGAGCGAATAAACTGAGTGTATTGAGTGTATTCATATTAAAGGTAAAAGCTGATCGTCTACATGAATATTGGCACCGTAAAGAGCTAAAACAAGAAACAAGATTCAGTAATTTTAAAAGAGAAATTTTGCAAAATATATACAGTTACTATATATCACCAGTATTTTATTATTATAATTATTTTTCTCAAAATTTTTTTTTTTTATATTTCTCTTTTCAGATTATTATACAAATGCCTTACTTGCAATAAGTCATTCTCAAATGTTAAGAATTTAGAGGATCACAAAAATTGCCATGAAGTATTGGAGAAATATCCTCCTGCCAAACATAATGAACAAAAGCCGCAAACAAATGAAAAACCGATTGAAAGCAAACCCATGAAAAAAAAAACTGATGAGAAAGAAAAGTAAACAAAAATATTTTACAAATTTTAACATTTTTAAATAATTTTTATTTTATTTTTTTTTTAAGGAAAACGCTCTCTAATATTTGGTCCGGCGCTGCACCACATAAATGTTTAGAATGCAAAAAGGTGATTAGTACTCGATCTAATTTGAAAAAACACATGTATCGACAACATCGGAATCGATTTATTCCGCTAAATACAAAGTATGATTTGATAATGTTTCTGCTAGCGTAGATATTGTATAATTATTGTTATTTTCAGAAAATATATAGTCCAATGTGCATGTTCAAAACCATTCGATAGCCAGTCTAACCTTTTCAGACATTATCGGGCACATATTCCCGAAATAAAAAGTAGGAACGAAAATAAGTATACATGTCAGTTGTGCTCAATAATTCGGTCACAAGCCTGGCAAATTAGACGACACATGAAAGATTCTCATAAGGTTACCAAAAAAGAATTGGAGTAAGTTGCAAAAATTAATTAATATGGAACGTAATTAAACTTTTTAACTAAAATTATGCAAAAATTTCAGATTGATAGATTGGAAGATGTGTGAATTTTGTAAAACATATTTTACCAATGAGGAACAATTGAAACTGCATGTTGATCAAAAACATGAAAAGTAAGTGTTGAAAGCACATGAATGCATGAGAAATTAGGATTTTGTTTGTTTGTTTGTTTTAGTTATTACAGTTTAAGGGCGCATTGAGTATTTAAGGGAAGTTTTTTTATTTAAAATTAGAGAGAGGAAAATGTCCCAAATATCCTTTAAATTTTCTTAAAATAACCTTAGTCTTGATACACAGATTTTCATCTAAACTATGCGATTTGAATAGCCTCTGTAATATAAGGCTCCAAATACTGAAAATGAACCTGATGTTTGATGAGAATTATGCCAATATCATCCATATTTTGTTTAATTGCGTTTTTATTAGATTATAAAAAGCTTTCCCGATTTTGATTAGATATGTTCTCCTACATCCGTACCATTTGATTGTGTCAGTTCCATAACAGCAATATTATATTGATACATTTCTCTGAGGATTACCAATGTTTGATTTGATATTGTACAGAGTTTCTATATACCATTTTTCTTTCTGTTTATATTTCACTGTTTAACGTAACATTCCAACTACATGCAGTTACTGTCCATAATTTATTTCAAAGTCAGCAACGGGGCCGATATTGGAAAAAATCTCATGTGAAAACGAATCTGGTTAATACATAATATTTTCTGTCTCTCACGCTGATTCCAAATTAATTTACTCCTAACTCAAAAGATAACGGCGCAATAATAAACAACTTTGAATTACATATGTTCATGGATTACGGAATGTATGTAAACTTGTGTGAAAGCGTACTTTTAAATGGGTCTATATCTAAAATAATATTTGATTTTCATTTAAAAAAAAATTTATTTTCAGTGCCGCCTTATCCAAAACAGTCTATAGATGCAAGTCATGTGAGAAATTTTTCTTCGAAATGGATGTGTTGACGAAACATTTAAAAGAATCTCACAATCTGGAAGATAAAAGTGAAGGGGGGTATGTGACTGCAGTTTTACGATTGTTTTAATTTTTATTTTTTTCAATTCATGATTTTTTTTTTTTATGTAGAATATCAAACTTCCTTGAAGAAACGTGGCCAACATGTAGAATATGTGATAAACCTTTCGTAAGCATTTATGGCGTTAGAAGGCATATTGAAAATGTTCATCACATCATACAAGTTAAGAACGAACAATCAATAACGGCGGTATCCAAATAAAAAATTAATAATAATTATAAATAAAAATAACATGCTGTAGATATTGTAGTACTATGTACCAAGTAATATTAAGTAAAATCGGTTTAAGTTGAAAGAGTGCAATGGCGAGAGGATTGCAATGAATTTAAGAAGAAAGCTCGGTTCATATTTTAAAGATTAAGAGAAGTCAGTACTCAGTGAAAGTTTCAAATTAGATACCATCGAGCCGTAGGCAATAAAATATACTATACGTAGGTTTGTGAAAGTGAAAATTCATATAAAATTAGCCTAAACCTAGACTACAAGTCACATTAGAGACATCTAGCGTAAAAGACAGAAACCCAACATGCGACAATTTAAGACGAGAAGGAAAATATGCAGTACAAAGAAATCGAAAATTTTTAACGAGAATTAACTCCTACATTTTTTTTGCACATAATTGTTAAATATATTATTTTGCTTTATATTAGATATAAATAATTATTCAGCTACAAATAGCTTGCCAGAAATTCGAATTGAAAAATGTATGAAACTTGCAAATTTTGGTACTGACTCCTCTTAAGTTTCATTTTTTTTTCTCTCTTTATCTTATTGAAGAGAAAAACATTTATTAGTGGAGCTATATTGATTATATTTTATTATAAGAAATAAATAATAATAATAACATAATATTTAATCATTTTGTGTATTTTTATTCCATTATCTAGATTATTTAAATCTGGAACTTTTGAGGCATCAATTTTTTTTTTTCTTTAACTTAAATAAATTACCTTCGAATAGGATCAATAGCTCTGCACAAAAGTCAATTACCGTAGCAGGTCCTCTAATGAGAAATATATTTTCTGAAAAGATTCTTTCCTATCTAAACCGCAGCGCCGTATTAGACAGCAAAATAATTAAAGAGATACAAAATAAAATCTGGCATTTTACTGATCAGAGCAGCACAATAATTGATAACGGAGCCACTGACCTACAATCAAACAATGAGGTATCTCCTAAAATGTACCATGATCCTTACACTGATTACGTACTGTTAATTATAATAGCGAATAGTATCACTATGGAATGAAAACAAAAGTAATGCCGAAAACAAATACCAATCGCATCAAATTTATGGTGCAGTGTAAGTTAAACATAGAATCGAATTTTAGCATAGAAAGACGCATTAGAATTATAAAGGAGTCAAATAAAGCTAACAATAAATATAAAAACTTTCTTGCTAGAAATACCGAATGGATTACTGAGAATATACTCAATGCAATGCGAGAAAGACCAGACGCTTATAACATCATGCTGGATAATCTGGGCAACACGAGACTAAGAGACCATTACAAGAAAATTAAGAATCAGGTAACAAAACTAAGGAGGAACTAGGGAAATTTGATAAAAACCAATACGAATTTCAAGAGAAGTGTGGTACGGATTCAGCCATAACTAAATCGATGCACATGAGTACTTAGATGTGGGTACGTATGTGGGAGTTGTGCTTATCGATTCACAAAAAGCCTTCTATACGCTTGACCAAAGTATATCAAAGAGTATTTTTCCAGCAGAACGGTCAGAACTAAAATGAATGGTATACTCAGCACTTCCTTACCATTTCGCACGCGTATACCTCATGGTTCAATAATAGGACCAACACTATACTTGTTGTATATAACAAACATATCACCTAGCGGTCTCATGGGGAAGTACCATATATTTGCAAATGATACAAATTTATTACGCAGCAAATGAACAAAAGTTGCCAAACAAACTACAAGATCATATGGTGAGATTAACAAATTGGACAATGATACAGCTCTTGCTACTTACAATGCACATATAGCGTCGTATATTAGATACATATTACTAGCGTGGAATCAATGCATTCAATTAGAAAAAAAATTGGTGAAGCGATTGGTGAATAGAGCTCTAAAAATTCTATTCAGTATGCCTTAGAGATCACCTTCGACGGAATTACACGCATATACGAAAACTCGCATTAATCAAATGAGAAAGTTAAGTTTATTCATAAAGTTGCACGTGGACTCATCAAATCGAATATACGAATGGACACATACATAAGTACACATAACCATCCCACTGGAAAAAAGAGAACTCTAAGAAACATCCTGAAGCGTTTTTTTCCCTATCCCAGTCCATTGCTTTTTAACATAGGCATGTCCGCAAAGGCAAGCGCTTCAATGCTGTTCTTAAGAAGCGCTCTAGGAGGCATGCTAAGTGATGCGCGAAGAAGTTTTTTGAAGGGTATTTTCAAAATCTTTAATGAGCTTTTTGAATAACCATCGCAGTGCTTCTTCCTTAACCTCATAAGAGGACTTCAAGACTACTTCTTGAGAACATTATTACGGTGCTTGCGCTTGCTCATGATTATTTGTGGTATTAATTTTTTTATTAAATTGATTAAATAACCCAGTATTCTCAATTTTATTCTCACTTGATAACAAGTACTTAAGCAGATTACTTCTAATCACTCTGAACTTCACATTCAAAAATGAGAAATGCGTTACTTCACACAATAGTGGAAAAATCCACAGTTTAGATTCGTGGACAATTATTAGATGAAATCACTCTTTGTTGTCACTTCTGCTGGAGCTCATCAAATAATCTCCTATCTTGTTTTCAACTTCCAAGTTATGGCTATACTCAAGAGCTTCGAGTTACTTACTTGCGCCTTTGCTTATTTTTCCGTCCATGAAGCTCTGCATACCATGAGCCTTTAACTGACCGTACGCCCTGTACTTTTTAAGATACAGGGTATTTTGTGAAAAACTAGCTATTTGTCTTCATCACCCTGTAACTCCGAATCGGCTGATATGACCCCCCCCCCCCCCTGTAAATTTTTTTTCTATCGCCTCTTGCTCTAGAAAAATACCAAGGAGAAAACACCCTGCGAACTTTGCATTCTCGACAAAAATTATAAGTGTTTCTTTTGCTGACGTTATCCATGGTATGTTATACAGCCTTTTAATTGCTCTATTCATAGACACTTATATTTGTATTTATTAGATATTTGGAGCACTGTGACCATATGAGTATGTAATATTTTATATGTGATAGTACGTACGAATTATATATTAGATTTGCATTCCTTCCTTTAATGTATAATTCATTCTTTTTATTATGCCTAATATCGGTATAATCTTATTGATTTTACAATTTATATAAGTGCCCCACTTTAGCTTCTCATTTAAGATAAACGCAAGATATTTAATTTCCTTTACTCTCTGTAAGTTCACAGAACCATCCTTAATTTGAGCGTCAACATCCGTCTTATTGATTTGATGAAATATCATTAATTTTGTCTTTTATTCATTCAATGATAATTAGTTATGATGTAAGGTAATATACATTTTAAACAAATCCGACGCGTTTCGTTCGATTAGAACATTATCAAAACTAAACGGCTACTAATTATCGATTGTGATTGTGCTGGCTAGATGCTCTGAGAGCTAATTTTAACTATAACAGAATCTAGCAGAGGACATCTGTTACTGAAATCAATTTAGTCATTACCTAAAAAAATACCATTCTTCTGTTGCTTTATGATTTTATAGATTTCATACTTGTCTAATATTTTTCCACCTTTTAAGCAATGCACCTGCGTTCCATGTTTATAAAGTGGAACTAAATTGCAGTGTTTTTTTTTAAATTCTTAAATATTTAAAATTTATATTACCTTACATCATGTGTAATATGTTTCACCAAGTGTCCACACAAAATACAATCAATATAATTAAACACGACAATTAGTTATCATCTGTCCAGTCCTTCTACCTTTTTAGATCCTTATTCATGATTTTTTGCAGATCGTCTTCAGTTTTCGCTTATAAATAACATTTGTGTTATCAGCAAAGATATGTATGAGAATCTAATTTTAGTCCTGCGTTGTGAATGTTATTAATTTCTGTCTTCGCTTGAATACAATGGACTTGGAGTATCTCAAGGCTCCATTCTTAGAACTTAATTGTTCCTTATATATGTACATAAACGATATAAATGATCCAATAAGTTTCTGTGAGATAAATCTATTTGCAGATAACTTGCACTTGTATATATTGAAGGTAAAAGTTTACAAGATTGTAAAACTAAATTAGAACAGGACAATTGTGTCTGTGGTTCGGGAGAAACGAATTGAAGTTAAATGTCAGCATGACCAAACTTTTCACTGTTAATTTTAGAGATGAATTTGAAGTAAGAATTAACGGAGAAGTAATTAAGAACGTAAGTGAAGTATTTATGTAAAAAGATAGGTAAAAAAGTAAGTTTTTTTTTCGAAGAATTAGAAAATGACTAAGCTTATCGTGTTATTCGTTATTAAATCAGACAAGGGGTAATATTGAGCGACTTCGAAAGCTTCAAAACAAAGTAATGTGGATAATTTTGGGGTGTAATAGATACACACCAATACATTGGATGCTGGAAGCAAAGAACATACTTAAACGTACTTTTGTACATACATCACATAAGGAACGCTAACCCCCCGTAAATAGTAATAAAATTATTATTATTATTATTATAATGTGTAACAAATAGAAATAGATTCAGGCCCAATTAATGAAGGGAAATCAAAAATTACAGTATCTCTCCGCTTTTGTCATGGATAAGTATGATAAATCTCTAATATCTTAATGGTTCTAGATAACAAGTCGTATCAAAGTGTGCTGTTCTCTAATGTATGTTGCCTGGCCGCAGTGTAATTCCTGGGAATGAAGCACTTTATGATCTATTCAGGAAGGAGTCAGATATAATTTTATTTAAGCTGGAAAAAAAAACAATTATCTATTTTGTGGGAAACATTTTTATTGATTGATAACTACGTACAAAATATTTGTCTCTAATTTTAACAATTCATAAAATATGTTATTCTTTCTCTGAAATACTTAACAAAAAGGCTAGGTTAGGCATAGAAACAATATCAAAGTAGAGAAATAAAATAAAAAAAACTGCGATAGTGGTGGGAATGAATTTGACAAATTTTCTTAAATTATTTGTCAACTGATTTAATTTAAAATCATTTTATACGCTATGAAAAATAATTGAATTATATAATGCCATATTACGTTTAGCATTTGTCACAGACGTTGGAAGAACTTAATTTTGCTGAAAACAGCTAAAAAATATTCGCGAAATTTCAACTTTTTGTTGTTATTTTCTCTAATTGCAGTCACACAAAACATATACCGAAGATCCCATTATCATATTTAACAGCTCTGAATGTGAGTGTTGTCAGCAGAGTTCTGTTGTGATATTACTTCTGACTTGGGAAGGAAGGAAAAATATATACTATTACTTGCTATCATATATCTACATTATCTGTCTATCTTGGTTGACACTGCGAAAATGTCGTTCAGATGAAAATCCCGATGGATGCAAGACAGATGAATCCCTAATCGAAATTGGATGTAATATTACTTGTGGTATATCAGCATCATCAAGAATTTCATCAATGAGTGCTATAACCTTTTGTCGAAACCGTCTATTCTGCTTTCCAGACATCTCTCGTAAATAAGGTAAAAGGCTGTTCAAATATGACTGATTAGCATTGATTTCTTCAGATTTAGTCTTCTTTTTTCTCACTCTACATTGTACAAAGACACCGCTATCATCATCATCATCATCATGGGTGTTTTTATTTTGTTTTCCAGTCAGAATTTGTATCCGCAAAGGTGTTGCATCTTTTTCAGATGACTTATTACTTTTATGAGATTCTTGTTCAGATTCTTCCATAGGTTGAGTCTCATCTATACTAATAGATCTAGTAATACTGCTCTGTTCATCATTTACCGTGCTCTCAACGCTGTCCATATTATTTTCAAATAATGAATTTTCATTATCCTCTGCACGCAAAGGTTGATACTTCAAGTACGGAATAACAAATTCAAGATTTTTAGCTAAATAATAAGGGCCTCTTGCTTTTGCTATGGAATCCTCTCTTAGACTTCTTGTAAATGTTTGCCGTATATTTTTCCATCGATTTTTGCAAATGCTCTCTGAAAATAAGAGATTAAATTAATGAAGTTTTTGTGATCTAAATCATTCTAAAGAGTCCCATTTTATTTAAGGATCTTAATTATTGTTGCTGTTAATTCGTGACTATTTCTATTGTGTGTGTGTGTGTGAATCCAAATGTCTACCGACTTATAACGATTTGCTATTTCATGTGGCACAAATATTGTTTCTGTATATCACCGTTAGAGCACCCTTTAAAACGTTTACTAGGTACATAAAAAACATGTAAAACTCAACCAATCAGATGAATGTACCCAAGTGATATTTTAATCGCTTATAAGGAATTAAACTCATTCCGACTTTAATTTTCAAAAGTTATTTTTACCTGAATCCTGGGCAAGAGAGACGGAGCATGTTAAACACTATCTTTACCTTATTCTTTCTGTGGTGATTGCATCTGTAGCCAACATAAAAACATCAAATCACATAAGGAAACGTTCAGTACCATTCTTTGCTATAGGAAAATGGAATGGCAATACGCTCAGTCCATTATTATAAGTCAGTGGTTCTGCCTCCCTTTTTTATGTTAATAATATTATTAAAAAGGAAAAAAGAAGATATTTTCCAACAGGGTTTTTGAACGTTGGTATGCAAAAAGAACTGTTGACTGTCGAATAATCACGAAACGACTAGCAGAATTTTTAGAACCCTAGGCACGCATAGCGCTGGGCAGATCTTAGAAAGTTACATAGTAGATTTACACTGTAGCAAAAAAACTCATAAAAGATAAAAGAGAATATAGGTAACATTAGCCTAATATACAGTATAGTAACAAATACATAGAAAGCAAAAATGAAATAGAATACAACTAGGAGCCACAGTGCACCAGTTAGATTTAAAAGCAAAATATATAGAGTCCTTAGAATTAGAAGAGAATATGAAGAGTTAACAGCAAGATCAGAAATGGTGTACCTACAACGAGTTTAGAATTAGATTAGTATGGGGTTGAGTGTAGATAGTTAAACGTTAAACTAAAAATAAAACGTTCTATATAGATAATCAAAGCTTCTGAATGATGCATAACAGAAAGCATATCCAATCCCATAACAGCTGAGGCAACTGGTGTGAGAAATTTAGAAAATGTTAGAAATGTACAAAATGGCCATCATATAGCTGTCGTCAGGAAGTCCCGAGCTTCGGACTTGAATGAATTCAGTGTCGCAGCGCATCTAGCCTCCTCAGACATGATACGGTTCCATAAAACGGCCCCATTCAGAAATACAATTTCTCCGCCGTACTGCTTGCGAACCCTAGGGAGGACAATTCTGTGGTTGTTCAGGGCGCTCCAACTAAAACGTCTAGTAATATAGTTGGGCAATAGTCCATATCTAGCCTTAAAAATAAGCTTGAGAGCACCAAATTCATACATATTCGCAAGTGTACAAGGAAGAAGCATTTCAAGGAACACGAAGACCGACATCTACAATCAAAGACAAGACAAGCAATGCAGAAATTATACGGCGGTAAACAACATTGTCAATGTTTTTGGCTGATTTTTTACTGCCTGAAGAAACCAAAGTAATACGTAATGAAGAAACTTTTTATTATATATATATGGCGAGGTAATTGAAATCCCCGAAATTTGATTTTGAGACATAATGAAATGTACTCAATATTTTAATCGCTTTATCAAACGTTTATGTACTTTGAATTTGAATGCCATAATAAAAACTGTTCTGATGGTTTGATTGAAATAGTATTTGGCAATTCTTTTTATGTAATCTAATGAAATACGGGGTTTTATTTAAGAAAAATATATCAAAGTTACAGTTGTTATCAATGTCTATCAACAATAATTTGATCATAGATATTAAATTGAACTAACTTGATTCCTTCATTTCTTTTGACAATGTTTTCCAGGCCAACGCTTTAGCTTTTTTACAACTATATTCTGGTACAGAAGTATTCCACAAACTTGGAAGCTTTTCAACGGTTTCCACAAGCTTAACAGTATCATTTTCAAAAAAATCCTTTTCTTGAACTATTTTCACACCATTCCTTAATACTAGTTTCTTTTTGCTACTAGTTTTCTTGTGAGAATTTATTGAAATTGAATGATTACTGCGAGTGCCACGGAGACGGTCAATTGACGCGGTCGCCATTTTTCGCTTTATGTGATTTGCCAGGATTTGGAAACTTCAATGTTTTTTTTTTTTTGCTATGACATTTTCATGCAAAGGGTTTGTTTACATTATCTCCCTGTCCACACTAGAGCCACTGACTTATGGGCCGTTTATTTTGAAAGTCGAATAAGTCCATTTGGGTATAGTATTTCTATTTTCTTCAGAATTGTTTAGTAAACATAATTGGTTAATAAATTTACACTATCTTTAACTTCAAAACTCACAAAATTGATAGTTAGATCCTATAAATATTCTTAAATTATTTTTTTAAATGAATTTAAACTAAAATATTTCAATAACTAGTTCGTTTTAAAAAAAAATGGACTTATTCCACTTTCAAAATAAACGGCTCATATAATAAGAATGGACTGATCGTTCTTGCTTCAAAAATGGCACAAATTTTAAACAGGCTGTGAAAACCTTTTATTTCGTACAATTGTGTACCGATTCATAATTAATTATTACTTGTCGATTAGAAACACTAAAGATGTGGAAAAATAATATTGCATTCAATGAAAATTATTTAGGAAGTTAAACTTGTTTTAGATAGCTCTAATCACTGACATATATAACATGGACTGCCTGATTTGCTATTTCATATGGGTCAACTTTTTTAGGCAGGGTGTGACAATTATCTTAATTTCAAGTTTTACTTTTGCTTTAATATTCATATTGAAAGTTCAACAAATTATAGAAGCACTCGAAATTATTTCTCTTCTTGGAAGCTTATCTCCTACAATATCAAATATTTTTTAAACTTGATTTTTAAAGAAATAAAATTAAGCAATTTTTGTCTACCTGCCCCTAAAAGTAGCTATGGGGGACAGAGAAAGGATTACAAATATTGTATTGCCATCTATTTCTATCCTATATATTCATTTGGAAACCCACTGAACTGAAACTGGGCTATGGTGTATTTTGTATAGAACTTATTATTTGTAGTTCAGCGGAATAAAGTAGTTAAACCAAAAAGGGACAACTATAGAAAAGTGATCCCATAATAATGTCAAATAATGTAAGGAATTTCAGTAGTATCAGCAGTCCATTTTATATATGTCAGTGGCTCTAATATTACTGAAAAATGTGCTCCTCTACAGATTTGATGTAAACATAATTGAGCTTGTAAGAGATAGACGAATATCCCAATGGGCCATTCTGTAATTTTTTATAAAATAACATTTTATGTTATTTTGTGGTGATAAAATTTCTTCTTCATAAAATGAAAATAAAATATTTTGAAAATTCGTATTACGGATTTCTTCTGCATAAAATTAAAACAAATTTTTAATTAAAACTACATACTTTCACACCACAAATGTCAATTGAATCATGTCATTTTCATAAAATGCGTCAAAATCATTGAATAAATAACTAATAAGGAAACAGCATTACGGGTGCAAACCTAAGCCACTCGGCGAAATGGATTTGTGTGCTGTGTTGGTATTCGTTTCGTCATGGCAGTAGTCGTAGCCCCCGGAATATAATACAAGCCATGAAGTCTCCGAAGGCACCGACACATTAAAAGACCTTAACGTGCCGGGTACAGCATGCGGTAAGAGCTCACTCTCACGGTTTTTTGTATACTCGTCATGGAGGAAAAACTGAAATTTCATCTTAAACAGGTCTTAAAGCCCAAAACTGTCGCTCCCACAGCAAAATGAAGTTAAAACAAATTGCAGCTAAGTATGTTTTATTTCTAATAGCTTAAAAAAAACAGCATGTAGAACAAATTTATGGAAATTATAGCGTTTGAACAAAATACAAGCAACTTTTATATGAAAAACTCCTGCAGTAAGACAAGGCAAAAAGATTGTGGATGTCGCCTGCTGACCGACCCGCTGCTCTCTTTTTTCGACTTTGTTCATGGCTTGTATATTCCGGGGTTACGCAGTAGTGAAATCGTGAAATTTTGAATGGGGACATTTTTTATAATCCAAATTGCTATGTAAAATAAACAATTTTTGGCGATCGATAATATTCCTTTGCGTTGCCTATGATAATTTAAGTGACTTGTCAAGCAGAATTTTCAAATAAGGGACCAGTCCTCTTGTCATTTCTTCCCCGCTCCGTTGGTTTGACTGTCATTGAATTGCCTACTCACGTACACTGTATTCGCACGAAACCCCGCTTCCTTATTAGTTATTTATTCAATGGTCAAAATACCTTTAACCCAAGTGGGTTCTTTTATGTTAAAGCCTAGTACTGAGTTCAGGTAAAAGTGACATTTCCATACAAATTTTACTGCTGGTAAAATCATAAGCAAACTATAATGAGGTACAGTACGGAGTTTAGTGGTAAATAGTGTCATTTTTTCTGTTATAAGATAGATGGCATTTTGTAAGTTTCCACTCATTTTAATGTGACGAGCATTAAAATGCTGGTAAAACTTTGACATATCTTCGATTATTCACAAAGCGAGTTTATTTAGTTTTCCCGTGGATTTCCTTGACGATGATACACACTTAGGGTCTGTCCGGATCCAAGTCTCCGACTTCGTCTAGTTATTACAGCTAGTGACGTAACACAACAAGCTCAGCTATTATAATAGTTAGACGAAGACGAAGCTAACCTGTCCGAATTCGTTAGTTTGCTCAGCTTGATTTCACAGGCAGCAAACAAACATAACCTCACAATACGTTGTCTATTTAAATAAGTCAACTCGAACCTTGACTCGGTGAACAAGCTAACCAGATGTCAAAACTGTTATACAAAGTAGCAAAGCTCGATGGCATAGACATGGATTCGGATAGAGCTTGACTCGATGTTACGTCACTAGCTGTAATAACAAGACGAAGACTTGGATCCGGACAGGCCCTTAGACCTGCCGCAGCAACAAACTTGTCGTTGATATGGTGATTTATATCCTTTATAAATAATAATTAACATTTTTAAAAATATTTCTGATTAATTGTAATTTTAACAACTGTCACTTCGTTTTCTTCACATAAAACCGCGTTCAATTTTACCAATACCCAAACTCCATGCCTAGTATGTATCCCGATTTTGTAAATTTCCAATGCCAACGTATAGTTTGACGAACCTAGTTACTGAAATTTGAGGAGCTTTCCTAATCAATGTCTTCTAAACATGCATGAACATCTATCCAATTCGTCTAATCCAGCTTGAATTCTGCATGAAAAACGAGGTAATGGACATGGATCTAATACGAAACCCGAACTCATATTTGCTATCTTAAGCGGAAGACTGTAAGATAAATTTCTGCAGGATGGCAAGAATCTAAAACAAGATCATTTATACCAATTTATACAAATGTTCAATATTCTCCCAATAACAACTATGAGTGAAACACAAATAAATTCAAAAGAAAACCTTCTAATTATGTAAAGTCCAATATTAATTCAAATATTGTATGTCGATCATAATAGTTGTATCCATCATATTGAAATAACTATGAATTGAAATAGTATAAATAGTATAAATAAATAAATAAATAGTAATACTACTTCAATGGTGATCGCTTGGAGTTGTCAGAGATTAAAATTCTCTGCAACTTTCGACATTGAGATCATCATTTTATTGCAAATATTCAGTTTGTAATCTGAGATATTCTTCCTATTAGTTAATGTGCAGAAACAGTGCATACACTATAAAAACGTCAACTCAAAATTGAACAGAAGTGGCTTCCGCACAGTTCTTATGTGATGTTGTTCGCGAGTTAAGTGTAGTATTAGTAGGTATATGTACTATATATAATATATATAAGCTTCCCTATATCTACTGATGTTTGTCTTCATTGACACTGCGAAAATGTCGCTCTGTTGATAATCCTGGCGATAAAGAGACAGAGGAATCCTTAGCCGATATTGGGTGTACAATGACTTGAGGTATATCAGCATCCTCAAGAATTTCATCAATGAGAGCTACAACCTTTTGCCGAAACCGTCTATTCTGTTTTCCTGTCATCTCTCGTAAATAAGGTAGAAGACTGTTGAAAAATGCTTCATTACCGTTGACTTTTCCAATCCTAGTCTTCTTTTTGCTTACTCTACACTGTACAAATACTCCACTATCATTAACAGTGTTAGAAATTTGTTTTCTATTTAGCATTTGCATGTTAATAGGTTTCGTATCTTTACTGGACGATGTTTTAGAGTCTTCAGGTTCTTCATCGGATATTTCCACAGTTTCAGGTTCATCAATTCTATTTCCAGTGTTAATCGGCTGATCATTCAGCACGGTCTCAATGTTGTTCATATTCTCATTAAAATAATTCTCAGCACATCCGGTATAATAATGGTCCAAGTGAGGTAGCAGGAATTCAAGATGTTTAGCTAAATAATATGAAACTTTCGACTTATCTACTCTGCCGTCTTTTAGACATCTTTTAAATGTTCGTTTGGTATTAAACCATCGTTTTTTGCAAATGCAAGCTGAAAACAAGAGAATAACTTCATAAAAATTGAATAATTGCAGCTGAATTCGATCGCGTTTCTTGTAAAAGGAAAAACTAGGCAGAGAGTTCATTCTATTAATGAATCTTGTATTGCAGTTGCAGATCGAATTGTCCGATTAGGGACTTGTTACAATTAAATTGGTCAAGTTGTACAATTTAACTCCAAATCGAAAAAAAAATCTATTGAAATCTCACAATTGCATATCAAATAATTGTTTTGTTATTGAATTAAAATCAAATTAACGTATATGTGGAAGTTAATGCAATGTTTCAAATAAAAATAAGCAACACTATGATGCTACATAAAATTGGGTTGTCAAATTGTATCTTGTTTATTATTATTGTTTTATCCTCTAACAAGAACTGGTTCCGAGTATTGCTCTTTATTGAATGAAATGAAATGAAAGCGTATGGTTTTATTCAAGCAAATTATCTCAAATCTGGGGTTGTTAATATACTATCTGAATTATATTACGATAATAGATTTTATATTAGAATTACAACTAACGTGATTCTGCCATTTCCTCCGACACTGCTTTCCAGGCACTTTCAATTGCTTCCGTACTATATTTATTAGAATCCCATAAACATGGATATTTTTGTACGGCCTCCACAAATTTAACACTATCATCTTCGAAATAATCCATTTAATGTGTGAAATTCAAATTAAATTAAAGTAAATTTCACAATTTAAAAACAACTTAACAAAATAATTCTTAATTATCATATGCTTCTTCTTCTTGCTTGGCGCGGCAAAGAGCAACGTTATATCCACGGTTGACGGTACAGAAAATAAATGAGCGCGTTCACTTTACATAAGCTTTGTTCGATGAAAACACCGTGTAAATTTTCCCGGGGTTTTGTGCACTCATCGGAGAAGTTTTTAAAACACCGGGTAAACCGGGATAAACCTAATTTAATGAATTTCTCTGATAGTTCTCCTGAGTATAATTAATTGTACTTTTTACAATTATAAAATGGGTGAAGACAAATAAAATGTGCTCTAGCTATTTTTCTATTTCTTTTCTTCTAATTTTTGCTCAATAAATTTATATGCCCCAATCAGCAACAAATTGTAAGTGAGAGTTCTCAAGTGACAACTGTCAAACCATTACCCCGAGAAATTTTTAGTGTAAGCTCGGGGTAGAGCAGGTTTTTCAAAAAACAAGACAGCCTAGTCCGGTGTAACCCTAGGTTTACCCGTTGTTTTCAACGCACCGACCTATAATAAGAATGGACTGAGCCTTCCTATCTATTATACCTATAGTCAAAAATGGCACAAATTTTGGCTAAAATCTTTTCGTCCCTTTCATGCTCAAAATGTATACTGAACTGTAACCAATTTTGGAAACAGTAACAGTAATTTTTATGTAATGTAAAACTATTTTTCAACATCTTTACTGTTTCTAATCGACAAATAATAATAAATTATGAATCGGTGTACAATTGTACGCAATTTAGGGTTTTCACAGCCTGTTCAATATTTGTGCCATTTTTGAAGGAAGAACGCTCAGGCCATTCTTATTATATGTCAGTGACTGCCACCGAGAAAGAGCCTTTTTGTGTCGACTGCGAGTCACTTTCAAAAACTATTTTGCGATCACTATGCCATATTTTGAGAGTTTCGACCTTAGACGTAACTCCCGGAATATACAAGCACGTCCCCACGTCGTACCCATTGAATAAATAACTAATAAGGAAACGGCATATCGGGTGAAAACCTAAGCTACTCGGCGGTACCTTGGTCGTACCTTGGTATTGTTGTGGCTGTCTCCTAACACTTCGTTCTGAAAATACATGAACATCACTTAGAAATTTATCACTTTAATATCAACAGATAATTACTACCACTCTTTACTTTATTTAGCAACAATTTTCAAGATATTATCTTTCACTTTTCAGTTATCAAAAGTTTCAAATAAGATTCATATTCTTTCAAAATAGGCAAACTTCGGTTGACAGCTGAAAATACATTTGTCTCTTTCTTCAATATAGTTCTGATCTACTTCATGATACACTGGAAAAAGTCACGCTCATGCTCCTATTGTCTCTATGGACTGAGCGTATTGCCATTTTCCTATAGGAAAGAATGGCACAAGTTTTATAGTTTTCTCTTTTGCACTATGGCACTATAACGTAGATACATTACTATGGAAAAGACAGAGATAGGAGAGAGAATATTGTGTTCTCTGTACCGTACTTTCCTATACATTTCGCAATATACGTCACTAATGGCGGAACGTGGTTCGTAATTGTAATACTTGCATTCTATATACCTTGGGTGTTTACCATGCTCCGTCTCTCTTGCCCATACGCACGATTGAGGTAGAAATAACCTTTCGAAAATTAAACCTCGTATGAGTTTAATTTCTTATAAGAGTGCTTATAACAGATTCCTCAGATAAGACTCTAATTACCAGCAAATAGGCGTTAACACTAGTGTTGTTGGTCGAATTCACTGCTCTGATAAGCTGACTGATAATTCCGGTAGCTTTATATGGCTCCTTTCATCATTCCATTCCCATTAAAGCAGGGCAAAGGCATCAAAGAGCATTCCCTAGTAGTATAATTTGGCTATCATTGAAAAAATAAATGCAGCTATTATTGTCTGTTTTTTTTTTCGACACTGCGAATAATGTCTCTCAGATGAAAATATCAGTTGTGTCAGAAAAATATTTATTGATTAAAATTATGCACAAACGAAAAAGAAACATTGTTGCCTTAATTGATTAAGAATAAAAGAATTCGATTTCTCTCCCTGATTTACAATTCGTGCCCAGGTTAGTTAAACTGTCCTAAATTACCTGCCTTGTGTTCATTCACACTGCGAAAATGTCGTTCATATGAGATACCCGGTGTATGAGATGAGACAGGAGAATCTCTTGCCGATATTGGAGGTAAAATCATTTGCGGTATATCAGCATCATCAAGAATTTCGTCAATGAGTGCTACAACTTTTTGTCGAAATCTTCTATTCTGTTTCCCAGTCATCTCTCGCAAATAAGGCAGAAGACTATTCAAAAATGCCTGTTTACCGTTGACTTCTGCAGTTTTAGCTTTCTTTTTCCTCACTCTGCACTGTACGTAAATTCCACTATCATCGTTATGAGCGGTATCATTTTGTTTTCCATTCAGAATCTGTACCTGAACGGGCATTGTAGTATCTTTACTAGATGATTTGTTACTTTTAAGAGATTCGTCGTCGGATATTTCCACAGTTTCATCTTCGTTAATTCTAGTCGCAGTAATGTTTTGATCATTCACCGTGTTCTCAACGTTGGTAATATTTTCGTTTAAATTTCTTTGATGTTTACACGTTGAATGTTCAAACTTCAAGTACGGCATAAGGAACTCAAGATATTCTGATAAATAATATTTTCTAGTCGAGTTTCCTCCTCCACAATCACATTTTCTTAGCCTATCTCTCAGTCCTTTTCGTATAGTTTGCCATTGTTTTCGACATATCGGAACTGAAAACAAGCAATTGATGAAATTTAATAATTGCATTTAAACAGTTTCTATTACTTAAGTATATATGAAACCGAAAACAGAATTCTAAACAACCTAATTGCAACTGTCAATATTGCTTTGAAAGAAAAAAAATGCACCGAAAGAAACATCCGATAAATAGTTATTAAGTCCACTAAGCTGAAATGAATTTCAAATGTGAACTGAAAAGGTACATTCGTCGTGAAAGCTTTTCCCACTTATTTAGTTTTGACTTAAGATATTACCACAAATTGCTATTAAATGGCATTTTGCTTTTCTTTATAACTTTATAATAACAGACTTCTCACCCGAATATCGTAAAAATCTGTGATTTTCGAATTTGTGTAGAGATGCGGGTGTGGGTTGGTGCGGGGCTGATTTTTCTTTTAAACGCTTTAGCATAATGTTTTAGATATTTCATGGGAACTTTTCAATTTTCTATGTTTAACCGTTATAATGGGTTTTGATGTGAAATAATTATCTGCAGATTTTTCATGTAAGCTTTCTTTGAAATGCAAGTAACTTACATTAAAGTACGTTAATCTCCTAAACTACTTACCACAGAGAAAAGAAAATTACCCCACAACGTTCGCAAGAGCACGTAGATGCGAACTAATATGCATATGTCTGATAGATTATGTACCGCTGCTAGATGAGTATTTAGCGAAAATGTAATGACAAAATAAAATATTAAAAAAAACTTTTAAAATGAATAATTTTTTAAATAAATTGAACTAAAAAGTAAAAACCATTTTTTTCTTTCTCAGTGAAGAAAAATGTCATTGCAAAATAAGATTACTGTCAGCTGTTACTTTACCTTTTTCATTTGTTTATTGGTGTTTGCCATTCTACTTCTATACTTTAAGTGCCTTAGGATCTCTATTGTTTGACTTCATTGTCTGACTATATTACTGTAATTGCTTTCTACCACAATGAGTCTGTTATTGCTCCTTTTTTGGTTTGCTAACTACTTTGTATTTTATCGATTATTCCAACTAGCTATTACTTACTCGATGTACCTAACGTTGTAACGTAGCGTAAGCTGAGGTTCTTTAATAAACATAAACATCCATTTATTTGAGCACCCATGCCAAAGGCACGCCGAGCGTTGGGCACATCATAGCGAGTTACATAGTAGGTACACATTATAGCAAAACGAAACATAAACAAGTAAGAGCAGTGGAGGCTTAGAGCGTCCGTAGTAGCTCGTTCATTAAGAATAAACAATATTAAAAATTACAGCAAAATATAAAATTTGTAGTGTGATTTATAGTGTGATATAACATGGTGACAATAAAATGGAAAAGTAGATAAAGATTTTTCTACTCTATTCTATTAAATCTTAAAATTTTGAGCATCCATAACTATAATCACAAATTGTCTAAAATCTAAATGCAACTCATGCCCAAAAGATTTAACCTGACTTCTAGCATTTCTTATTTTGTTTTCCTACAGATATCAAGAAAAAAATATATTTTACTTTTTAGTACAATTTATGTATGAGTTATTCATTTTAATATTTTTTATTTCCCTGAAACATTTCGAAACTCGATATGTAGCGTTTTGGCCTGAATTGAGCGTCATTTTTAAATTTGATAATCCTGGATGGCGATGGACACGAATTTGCATTAATCCAATCTAGTCAGTCTATTCGATAGCCAACTAATTTAGGCTTTGCATATCCAGACAGTCTTCTTTGGAATAACAAATTATTTTCTCGGACTCGTTTATAAGTAATTAAGGACTTTTTTGCTAAAATAGTTATGATTTTCAATAATTAAGCTTACTCACAACAAGGAAAATAGATCTTAACAGAACCTAAAATTTCGTTTAAGGCACTTCAAACATATTTATTATTATTTTTTAATAATAAAGGATTTTTAAACTAACTTGATTGGGACATTTCCTCAGATACTGCCTTCCAGCTATGTGCAACCAAGTCTTTATGACCGTATTCTGGTAAAGTAGTTTTCCATAAATATGGATATTTCTGTACGGTCTTCACAAATTCAATATTATGACTTAAATTTTGCATTACGATATGGTAATTTATATTTACATTAGACAAAAGTAATTTCACTAGTCCCACACACTCCTCTTATCTCATTTCTCAGAACGTCAAAACTCTTCTTCTTCTTTTTTTTAAAAATGTAACGTGGCTTGGTAGACTGGACCCATGTATGCTTCGTATGTGGATCAAGGTCTACGAACGAGTAACTGATCAGTGATCGAGGCCCATCATCAACAACAATTTTCGTGGTAATCTCAAAGATGTTTAATTTTATACGCACACACTATAAAAAATTCGCAAGCGGATGGAAAAAAAAGTTATCCAAGGGATTTTGGCGAGGTTTTTGAAAGTATGAGGTAAAATTGTATACCAGCAGCAGCATAGTGAGCGCTAGTTCCCCAGTAAACTTATTTACATCTTCGGTTGCCAAATAACTTACTTTAAAATTTCATTTTTGGTAAATTTATGTCAAGAAAATATATTAAAAATTAAGTAATTTTATCAAAATTACAAGCGTTAATTTCCAGTGTAAAAATTCCAAGCGCTTCAAAGAAAAGCAGATTCGAAGTGCTTGTAACTAGGTTACAGATATGCCTAAAAAAAGTGCTTCTCTGGAAGCAACCTGAAGCAATTTCGAAGCAAATATTAGAAGGACAGCTAGTTACCAAAATACTTGTGTCATTTGATAAAAAAATTTCCATTTTATCATACCTACTCTCTTAAGCAGGATTTACAGGCATTTTCACAGAAATTGTGAGGGAGATAGCTTATTGATATTTAAATGCTGCTGCAATACCTCACACGTACGCTCACCTCTAGTTTGTATGGTAAAAATCGCAAACTGTCAAATTGTCAAGTTTTTAATCGGTAAGGACGGATCATGGAAAGAAGTATAATTGTACAATTTCTAAAATATTGAATGAAAACACGAAGGAGTTCAAAGCAAAGGATGAGAGTATATAGAAAAAAATTCTCGCTAAATATCAGATGGTGCTGTAATTCAGTGTTACAATCAACCCTTTGTACGATAACGAAATTTTTATTTATTTCGTAGTAAACAAAAAATTCTATAACTAATGCTAATTAATATGTAAACGTCAATTCACTTTGATCCAGTCAAATGCTCACATGAAAATAATTCCACTCCACTACCGAATTAACGCCGGTGTTCGTATTCACATGGCGGATTACGGTATCAACACTTCCTGTTCTCTCTATATTCTAAGGTTTTACTACTTAAATGACTAATACCCTAGGCACACGGGACATATCAATGATCATTGACAGAGCAATGATCATTGCATAGCTCGTGTGTCATTGCATCATTGGCGCAATGATCATTCGTTTCGTCATTGCACCAATTACGTTCCCACAAGCTCATTCGTTTGCAATTATGTATTGCTTGTCATTCCTCTTGCCGATTAGTGCGCTTTCAGTGGTGAGAAACTGCAATTTATTGGAAAAATCAGCTGATTTTCCAGCCATCACTGTCAGATGTCATTTGCAAATACATTTCAAAGTTAATTTTGTTTGTTATCAAGCGTATTATTTAAAGAAATGTCTCACGTTAAAGATGGAAAAAGAATGCGATGTGATGACGAAGAGAAAAGCCCGAATTTGGAAAAGCGGTGAAATTTATAAATTGTGCGAGGTGTGGCGCATATACATAACAGACCTAAGAAAGGCACGAAGAAATAGCCACATATATTCCGATATGTCTGGCAAGCTTATGGATATGGGAGTAATCGCCACACCAAATGAGATAAGGGTTAAAATATGTAAATAATTTAACCCAGAAATACAGGTAAATTTCTTAATGCCCAATCAAATAAAATATTTAATGTGATTCGATTTCAGAAGCGGGAAAAAAGTAATTGGGCCGTCGGGAGGCTCACCATCGACATGGGAATTTTTTAACTATGTCCATTCGATTGTAGGGATCTTCATGTCAAATAATGTGAGCAGTATGAATGAAAGCAGGCAACAGCGTTGTTAAAGAGAGCAAACGAACTGGATGAAAAATGGTTGAAGATAACTGAGAATTTTATGTCTAGAAGTTTAGAATTACAAGAAAAAATTTTGGAAACTGTAAAGCAAAAAGCTGAATGATGTTAAATATATAAAGCTTACATACCTATATATTTTGCTATTGCATTTCTTATTTCGTTGCCTGTTTCATCTTGGTTGCCTAGTGTTGTTGAATGATGTAAAGTGATTTTAATTGTAACAATTCTAAATTAATTAAAGAAGAATTTTAAATTGCTCCACAACATTGTGGGAATCCCATTTTTTCAAACACTCGAACATTTCCCTTATTCTACTCTGATTTGGCGGATATCTATTTAGGAACTCGGATTTCATTTTTGAAGAGACTTCTTCGCAAAACTGTAGAACAATTTTCCCTACTGTTGTTCTACCAACGCCAAATAAATTTGCTATTGTTTTGTATTCGGCGGATGATGAAAGAGCATAAATTGCAATAGCGATGCGTTTCTCGAGAGGTATCGTTTTCCTCATATTTGTGTCACTTCTTTCCAAATTTTTCATTTTGACAACGAGAATGTTAAAAGCCGCTTTAGACAAGTTTTCCTTAAATATTTTGTCGTCGTAAGTAGGGACTTCATTTCCCCAGAATTTGCTGGTTCGTTAAACATTACTAATTATTATAAGTAGATATGTTTTTTATACAGGGTGGGCCAAAAGTCACCATGGGGTTTAAAAATTTAATAACTTTTTCGTTTATATATTTTTTTTATTTTTTTTTTTTAGATTATAAAATATACAAAATGTAAATTTTTTTACGCTAAGTATGGAAAGTAATGTCACCTAAATGACCGCCGTTATTAGCTTCGCAATGATGGGCTCTTTTTAGAGCATTTTCCATAACATCTTTCAACATTTGTGGCTGTAGCGCTCGAATTTCTGCAACAATGTTGGCCTTGAGTTCAAGGATTGTCTCGGGCTTGTTCACATATACTCGCTCCTTCAAATAACCCCAAAGAAAATAGTCGGGTGCTGACAAATCTGGCGAACGCGCTGGCCAATTAATTTCCGAATTTCTTGAAATTATTCGCTGCCCAAAAATTTGCCTTAAAAGTGCCATTGTGTGCAGTGGCTCCATCCTGCTGAAACCACATCTCAGGTCTGTTTTCAAGAGCAGGACGTAAAAATTTTTTTATCATAAACCGATACCGCTCTCCATTTACGGTTACAGCACTTCCATCTTCATTTTCGAAGAAGTAAGGCCCAATGATATTTTCAGATGTAATGCCACACCATACTGTACACCTAATGGGGTGCAATTGGCGTTGATGAATGGCTCTTGGATTTTCAGAACCCCAAAACCTACAGTTCTGCTTATTAACAAAGCCATTCAGATGAAAATGAGCTTCATCACTCATAATCAGATTTTCAATAAAGTTGATTTCATTTCTGGCCAACTGTTGAAATTTAACTGCAAAATTTAGACGTTGCCGATGATCTGCGGGTTTCAATTCTTGCACCAATTGCACCTTATATGGGAATAACAGTAAATCTTTTTTTAAAATGCGCCGTAGTGACGTACGAGACATCTCTAGCTGAGCAGAACGCCTTCTGGTAGATGTTTCTGGTGTTTCGTTAACACTTTGCTCTACACGTTCAATATTTTCCGCAGTGTGAATTATACGCGGTCTACCGGTTCGAGGCAAATCACTTACGGTGCCATGTTGGTGGTGACGATCAACTAAGCAACGAATCATGGCTTCAGAGGGCGAAATTCTGACGTTAAAATGGCGAAGATATGCTCTTTGCGTTAAAATAATTGATCGCTGATTTAAGTAATAAAATTCTATTATTCTGGTTCTTTGTTCAGTTGTGAATCTCTCCATTATTTATTCTCCAGATGTTATTTATATAATATAAAAAAAAAAAAAATAAAAAAAATATATAAACGAAAAAGTTATTAAATTGTTAAACCCCATGGTGACTTTTGGCCCGCCCTGTATTACTTACAAGAGTCCATATTTTCCTGCGTACTCTTTTTTTTAATGTAACAGTGGCCTTTAATGCCTGCAACTTGTACAAATTATTTCGTCTTAATTTCATAATTGCAAGTTGTCTTAAGAGTTTTGACTTTCCTTTATAACTCTGTATTTTACTTACAATATTTACGCTATCCAATACAAGGCTTAATTCCATTTTTCACAATTTTTCTTCACAACTCACACTTTTTAATTTACAAAATTGACAACTGTCATCTGTCAAATCCAATTACCGTCAATATATCTCATGTGCCTGCTTTACCAAGCAATGATCATTCGATCAATTACGTAATAACATCAATGATCATTGTGGCGCGTCGTGTGCCTAGGGTATAAAACGAGTTCATCGGCGCAGTCAAAGTTTACCTAATAATAAGTTAAGAAGCTGGTGAGATATCCGAGTGTTTTACATTTAAAATGCACACGGCAAGAAAAGGAAGGAAGAAAGAAAATCGAAAAAAAATCAAGCTCTCTTTAAAAATTTTATGAATAAAGATAAAAAATGTGAAAGCGCAAGTTGCATGCACCGAAAAAGAATGGCAAATGTTTCATTTTCGTAAATAAATGAGAAGGGGCGGAGTTTTCACGTTTTACTCTCATAAAATGCTCCCGCGCTTTTGTGAAAACCGGTTTTCATGAAATATTGATAATGTTCGGACACATGTTGTTGTTGTAAAAGGTCTAAAAGGACACATGTTGTTGCTGTAATCCTATGATATTTGAACAGCACGTGTTTCTGTTTACATTCGTTTTGCTATGAAGGGATTAAGTGGGAGAGCTCATGTTGGATTCTCTGATATTTTCGGGAAAAATGAGAATTTCATTTGAGAGGAATTTTACATCTCCTTTCAGCATCTGGGACAAAGCGAAATTTATCTTTTTCTTAAAAATGAGAGGTAGTGTGACCTGATGTACATAATTATGAATAGGTTGAAAGGATTTTGAGGGATTTAATAAGATTTTGTCGTTCGGGTAATCCTACGTTCTCTCGATTTTTGTTTTTAACTCGTTGTCTCAGTTGCACTACAATAGTGAATAGACAAATTCTTTTCCCCCATTCATGCAAAAGACGAAAGTATATGAAATTACTTGTTTCATTCTAAAAAACACCAGAAATTTGCCCATTTTGCTCTACAGCTTCTTAACTTATTATTAGGTAAACTTTGACGCAGTTCTACTACTATATGAAGAGAAACCAGTAAGATTTTCTTCCTTATAGCCTATCCAGTTTGATATATAATCTGGCTGAATTCACATCGGACGCTTTACTGATTTTCCAGATCAACTAATTAAATCATTTTCTTTTACCGGTGTGAATGTAAAGTGGGATAGCGTAGAAATTTATGTGGCGCTTCGTTTAAATCAAGACTGAAGCCTAAGTGTATAGTTTGTAGAGGTTAGCTTCCATATAAATAGGGTACGATCGTAGCGCAGTTGGTAAAAGCAAAACTCAAAAATTGCCCAGATAAGACCCTAATTAGCAGCAAACGGGCGAGAAAACGTTGTTGGTTGAATTCACTACTCTGAAGAGCTTTCCGTTAAAGCCGAGCAAAGGTATCAAAGAGCATTCCCTGGTATAGTATACTTTGGGCATCGTTGAAAAAACTGCGAACAATGTCTCAGATGAAAATATCAGTTGTGTAAGAAAAATATTTATTGATTAAAATCATACATAAACGAAAAAAAAACATTGTTGCCTTAATTGATTAAGAATAGAAGAATTTTCTTTCTCTCCCTGATTTACAATGCCTGCCCAGGTTAGTTAAGCTGTCCTAAATCACCTGCCTTGTGTTCATTCACACTGCGAAAATGTCGTTCATATGAGATTCCCGGTGGATGCCACGAGACAGGAAAATCTCTTGCCGATATTGGAGGTAAAATCATTTGCGGTATATCAGCATCATCAAGAATTTCGTCAATGAGTGCTACAACTTTTTGTCGAAATCTTCTATTCTGTTTCCCAGTCATTTCTCGCAAATAAGGCAGAAGACTATTCAAAAATGACTGTTTACCGTTGACTTTTGCAGTTTTAGCTTTCTTTTTCCTCACTCTGCACTGTACGTAAATTCCACTATCATCGTTATGAGCGGTATCATTTTGTTTTCCATTCAGAATCTGTACCTGAACGGGCATTGTAGTATCTTTACTAGATGATTTGTTACTTTTAAGAGATTCGTCGTCGGATATTTCCACAGTTTCATCTTCGTTAATTCTAGTCGCAGTAATGTTTTGATCATTCACTGTGTTCTCAACGTTGGTAATATTTTCGTTTAAATTTCTTTGATGTTTTGTATACAATGAGGATTGCATCTTCATGAATGGAATAACGAAGTCCAGATATTCTAATAAATAATATTTTTTTTTCGGTTTTCCATTATTTGTTAGTCTATATTTCAGTGCTTTTCGTGTATTTGTCCATCGTTGTCGGCATATCGAAACTGAAAACCAGCATTTAATGAAATTAATTAAGAACTGATAATAATTGCAGTTTACTACAATTCGATTTAATTTCATACTACTAACAGATTCGAATAAAAGAGGTATCTAGTGTTATTTAAGGATTTGGAACGGGTTTTTTTTTTGTTATTATTATTTTGAAACTGCTTCTGTTACTTTAAGTTTGATATCGAACACAGAATTTCAAACACATGGAAAACGAGAAACGAGTAAGATTTTCTTCTTATAGCCTATCCAGTTTGATATATAATCTGGCTGAATTGAAACCGGACGCTTTACTGATTTTCCAGATCAACTAATTAAATCATTTTCTTTTACCGGTGTGAATGTAAAGTGGGATAGCGTAGAAATTTATGTGGCGCTTCGTTTAAATCAAGACTGAAGCCTAAGTGTATAGTTTGTAGAGGTTAGCTTCCATATAAATAGGGTACGATCGTAGCGCAGTTGGTAAAAGCAAAACTCAAAAAATTGCCCAGATAAGACCCTAATTAGCAGCAAACGGGCGAAAACGTTGTTGGTTGAATTCACTACTCTGAAGAGCTTTCCGTTAAAGCCGAGCAAAGGTATCAAAGAGCATTCCCTAGTATAGTATACTTTGGGCATCGTTGAAAAAACTGCGAACAATGTCTCAGATGAAAATATCAGTTGTGTAAGAAAAATATTTATTGATTAAAATCATACATAAACGGAAAAAAAAACATTGTTGCCTTAATTGATTAAGAATAGAAGAATTTTCTTTCTCTCCCTGATTTACAATGCCTGCCCAGGTTAGTTAAGCTGTCCTAAATCACCTGCCTTGTGTTCATTCACACTGCGAAAATGTCGTTCATATGAGATTCCCGGTGGATGCGACGAGACAGGAGAATCTCTTGCTGATATTGGAGGTAAAATCATTTGCGGTATATCAGCATCATCAAGAATTTCGTCAATGAGAGCTACAACTTTTTGTCGAAATCTTCTATTCTGTTTCCCAGTCATCTCTCGCAAATAAGGCAGAAGGCTACATAAAAATGACTGTTTACCGTTGATTTCTGAAGTTTTAGCTTTATTTTTTCTCACTCTGCACTGTACGTAAATTCCACTATCTTCGTTATTAGCGGGAACATTTTGTTTTCCATTCAGAATCTGTAGCTGAACGTGTGTTGTAGTATGTTTACTAGAAGATTTGTTACTTTTAAGAGATTCTTCGTTGGATATTTCCACAGTTTCATCTTCATCAATTCTAGTTGCAGTAATGTTCTGCTGATCATTCACCGCGTTCTTAACGTTGCTAATATTTTGGTTTAAATTTATTTGACCTTTGTATACAGTGAGGGTTGCAACTTTATGAATGGAATAACGAAGTCCAGATATTCTAATAAATAATATTTTTTTTTCGGTTTTCCCTCATCTGTTAGTGTATATTTCAGTGCCCTTCGTACATTTTGCCATCGTTGCCGGCATATCGAAACTGAAAACCAGCAATTAATGAAATTAATTAAGAATTGATAATAATTGCAGTTTACTACAATTCGATTTAATTTCATACTACTAACAGATTCGAATAAAAGAGGTATCTAGTGTTATTTAAGGATTTGGAACGGGTTTTATTTTTATTATTATTTTGAAACTGTTTCTGTTACTTTAAGTGTGATATCGAATACAGAATTTCAAACACAAAACACAAGGAAAAATGGTAGAATTGGCTAAGACCAATTCTTACGGATACGGATAAGTGTAATTTCGCATGACCTCTGTGCAAGTTTTGTTGTTAAAGTGACTTTCTGCATCTGTTTCTAGAAGACAGTAAAAGTGATTATAAACAATTTCATAGGATTTTATATTCGGAAGAACTTTTCAGTACAATGAAAACATCTGACTGATCCTTTTCACAGTATACATAAAAAATCTCAATTTTTGTATGGTACTATCTCAAGAAGGGTTTGCCTAATTTTTAATTTTTAAGAAAATGCCGTGTGCAAAATTCCAGATCTCTGAGCAAACGCGCTCTCGAGAGGACGGACAAACGGACATGTAAAAATCAAACCAATTTTTTTTTATATTACCAACCCATTTTGCTCTATTAGCATTATTTCTGTGCGTTACCAACGGAATGACAAACTAAGTACCTATACCTTATGAGATTTCATCTAGGGAACAGTAATATTAAGATTCCTCAAAACATTCGATACATTATGTATAAAGTCGACTAAAACCCTGAGCTGAATTTGAAATTTAACTGAAAAAAGAGCATTCGACGTAAAAGTCTGTATACTGGAAAAAAGGTCGTGTGTACAAAAAAACCCACAACTCACAGATATAATGTGGACGCCCAGTGGCGGTGGCGAAATCCGCGTTCCATTAAACGCTTACAACGCCACGGTCTCTACTATTTCACAGCATTCCATTTAACCCAGATATAAGACATGCCTAAAATATTTTGAAAATTTTTTAATCTTATTTTCTCCACTTTGTTCTTACAGAGATGCGATAAAGCGAAGGGGAAGGTACCTGACGAAGACGATTATCTATCACGTCTTAGATGATATCTTTTGGGAGTAACATGATAGTATGGTTCTTTATTTGGCCACTAATTTAGTTTTGAATTCAGATATACCACTGCCTTGGCAACAAGTTTATTATACATGCAAACATATTTTTTCTGGAGTGAATCTCTGTATTTGGAGAACATCCTGTTTTCCAATTTCAATCTATATTGATATTGAAAACTTAATATAGTGCCAATTTTATTTTATGTCTTTATGTGGGATAAAAAAAAGGTTCTTTTGGGTTTAACGTTGGATGATAACTTTTATCTAGACAGATTTAACATAATCTCTTTAAATATGATAATCATGGATGGACGGTGAAATACATTACTCCCAGTCAATCTGTTCGACATAAATTTCTTAGCTTTGCATTGCCTGTCAGTCTTCTTTGGAATAACAACTCTTTCTAAAGGCACTTTCATATCAAACACAAGAATCGAAAAAATGTAAACCGAAAAACTCAATGTATTCCATTTTAAAACAAGATTTTTGCTCCAATGATCATGGAAAATAGGATAAACTAATAACTTTACTGTTAAAATAGTATATTTATCATAGAATTTTTAAGAAAACACAACTTTTATGATTTATCGGACGAATTTTTCTGCCGAAAAAGTTTTTCGGCCGATAAAACAAAAAAGTTGTTTTTTTTTTCAAAATCTGAAATAAATATAACTATTTTCTCAGTAAAATTCTTAGTTTATCCTATTTCCCTGGATTTTATTAATAATTGGAACAAAAATCTTGTTTTAAAGTGGAATAAATTGAGTTTTTCGGTTTACATTTTTCTGTTCTTGTTTTTGAAGTGCTTTAATAAGTAGTTTGGGATTGTTTCTGCTAAAATAGTTTATGAATTTGAATAATTATATATTAAGCTTACTAATAAAAAGGAAAACAGATCCTAACAACACCTAAAATTTTGTTCAAGACACTTCAAACATAATTGTTTATTATGATTTTTGAATAATAAAGGATTTTCTAAACGAACCTGGTTGTGACAACTCTTCAGATATTGCTTTCCAGCAATCTGAAACAATATCTCTACGGTTGTGTTCGGGTAAATTAAAATTCCATATAAATGGATATTTTTCTACGGTCTTCACAAATTTAATACTAAAAATTAAATTTTCTTCGTAAGGCGTCGGCATTATAATACGGTTATTTATATTTGCATCTGTCAGAAAGATGTAGTTCACTCATTTATTCTTCTTCTTCTCAGAATTCTTCCTCTTGTTCTTCATCTTTTCAAATTGTAATGTGGTTGGTACTTAAAGCCATAAACAATTATTTACCATGTTTACATGCAGAATTGAAAAATCGAGATTGAGTTGAGTTTTCGACGCGTGTTTTTGAGCACGCAGGATTGAGATATTGAGTTGAGAGCGGGTCCAACTATAGTTGAATTGAAGTGAACATGGTAATTTTGTGCTCTAGTGCAGTGAACTGTACTCATGAAAAAGCGGGGTATCCGTATCGTGCGAAATTTACCATGTTTACATGCAGGGTTGAACCATGGTTAAATTGGGTCGACTCGACCACGCTTGGCTGGCGTAGTTGAGTCGAAATGGTGTCCTATAAACGCGGATTGAGTAGTCGAGTTGGCAGCTTACAGTTGGGATTTATTTTATTCATTCTTTACTCGAAAGTTTTTGTATATTGTGTATTTATTGTGAGTTTATTTAAACAAAATTTATAACTTTTATAATTTCATCACAAAAAATACCGTAAATAATGTTATGTTTAAGTGTCACTTCAACAATAGTTGGACCCGTTCTCAACCCTGCGTGCTCAAAAACACGAGTCGAAAACTTAACTCAATCTAGACCCGATCTCTCAATTCTGCATGTAAACATGGTAAAAGAAGGCATTTCGATTGATGTCTTATCATCTTGCATGCAAGTTCATTTGAAAATGGCATTGAGACGTGAAGTCTTGCGTATATTGGAAAATTATAACAATAAAAGAAGTAGCAGGCTGATAAAAATCCAAGAAAAAATGAAGATGAAGGTATTGGTAAATGATGTAATGCAAATCATCCCAGAAAATCTCATTTTCCCAGAATATATTTATCAAATTCTCTCAAGCATTTCTTTTCCGCCATCTTGAAAACTGTATAATGTCAAAATACTATCATCTCAGCTGCCATGATTTTTCATCATGCAAGTTCGTTAAAAGCTGAGCTGCCAGCATGGCAGTAAGGATTACATGTGCAAGAAGTGTGGCAGTTCAACTTGCAGGCAAGCTGTACTATCTCGTGTAACCCTCGGGTTAGCAATGTTTATTTCAATTAAGCGGGGGTAGGCTTTGGTAATCGGATGTGGCTTGAGCACTGACTTGTAACAATGGACTCAGCGATTTGATATTTCATGTGGCACAAAAAATATTGTGTTTCTGTATATCACCGTTAGAGCACCCTTTAAAACGATTACATAAAAAACATGTAAAACTCAACCAATCAGATGAAATTTTACACCCGTAAATCGAATTAAATTAAAAAAATATATTTTCTTGCGGCCAAATGATATTTTAATCGCTTACAAGGAATTAAACTCATTCCGACTTTAATTTTCAAAATTTTTACCTGAATCCTGCGTATGGGCAAGAGAGACGGAGCATGGTAAACACTATCTTTACCTTATTCTTTCTGCGGTGATTGCATCTGTAGCCAAGATAAAAACTTCAAATGGCATAAGGAAACGTTCAGTAAGCAATATTTTGTGTTAGTAGCTCCAACTCTGCCATAGTGCGAAAGAGAGAACTATAAAACATGCTTTCCTATAGGAAAATGACAATACGCTCAGTCCATTGTTAAGTCAGTGGGCTTGAGCGATTTTCTTGGGTGAAAAAGTGGATTTCTCTTGTGAGGAATTGCTGCGTCGTGGAAAATGACTTCTTATGAGAAAAATGTTTACAACAAAGCACTAATGGGTATTGAAGAAAGAGCTGCAAAAATATATGCGAAATGTAGTAACTGGAGTGTATATGTGACCCAAGTGTATGAAGGCATGAAAATGAGTTTTCTTGCTGAAAAAAAAAACATCCCGAGAAAATTGTCTGAATCGGGAAAAAATACACCACCAGATAGTACGCGGCAAGAGCTTTAATTTTCTATGCAAACCTTTTATTTGATATGCAACATGCCGTATTGGAACCAACGCCCTCCCTCTCGCACTGAGGATTCCTACCCGCCTTCGAAAAAGTATGCAGAGAAAAATTCTTTTGCGAATTGTAGTTAGTAATGAGCTGAGGCGAACAGTCAAACCCGTTTTCAGATCGGACATAGCCCTACCGAGTTGGCGCCGATCTAATGTGCGAAAAATCTAGTACCTCAGATGAAATAAAAAAAGGAAAATACTAAAAAAGTGTGTATGGGGATGGCTATTTAAGCCTCCGAGTATAGGAGTGTGGGTACTCAAACTTCTTCCGAGGTTTTAAGGATTCCGATTCTGTAATAGTTTTTCTAAAATGTACTAGATCAAACTTTGACCAACAAGCCTTCCCCTGCTTAATTGAAATAAATATTGTTAATAAAATATGCTAGGGCCCACACACATTACTTTTTACAGGTGAAAGGCATTCTGGGGAAGGAAAAATTTCGAAATGGCAACTTTCGATCAGGAGGACGGGCAGCATACTAATACTACTGAAAGGAAATTGATTCGGCCATTTTAAAATTGCGAATTTTCTGATGGGACGGCTTTCTTTACCTGCAATTTATGTTGATAATATAATAATTAAATTATTATTACGTGCTGTGAATTTGTGATACATTTAGGGCCGTATTCACCAAGCCATTTAATTGAAATTTAATTTAATTTCTGTTTTAGTAGGTACTCCCGTTAGAGAGGGTTAGGGCTCACTTAAATTAAAATTAAAGTTACATATATATGCGTTATTATAACATAAATTAACCCACATTAAATTTTAATTTAATTTTAAGTGTGCCCTAACGCCTGAGGTGTGTGTTGGTCGACCCTATGTTCAGATTATCATAATGAATCGTTTAAGACATCTTTCATGTCTGTTGATGTTGGGCCTAAATAGGCATTTCTCACGGTACAGAGAATAATTATTTGTGTGTCACGTCGAATGTAAAATTTTCGCTTGGCCTATGAAATCTGTTTTAATTCGAACAATGGGGCCTATTCTGTTGATAAAATTTTATCATTTTATGTTATTTTATGGATTAAAATAAAATAATTCCCTAAAATCTTATTTTGTACCAGAAATTTTATTTTATTTTATGCATCGTAACATAAAATATTTCCTGTTATGGAGGATAGCATAAAAGATCCTAGGCAACACAATTTAAAGGTATTTCGACACATTTTATGAAAATGACATCCGTCAATTAACATTTGTTGTGCGAAAATAGTTTTAATTAAAAACTAAAATGTCCATCGCCATACATAAGAATTAGAATTTTGTCAGAAATTGTGGAAATTCACACTTGATTCGGTATGGAAAAACATACAAAGTTAATTATAGGTATGTCTTAGGTTTTCATAGGAAATCATACCTACGATATTTTCGCGATTCTCATAATCCATGTGAGTTGCCCAACTTCAAGCTTCAAAAGTTCCTTCGCCTGGATAATTAATAAACTTCTTATATTGTGATTTGTAAACTAATTTTGCAAATTTATGCATAATTCTAATTTATACCCAAAATGTTTCGTTGCAAAAAACAAATTCAAATACTTATCGAGTAACTATGTAGAGCCTCATACCGGAAAAACATTTATTCCGTTCACTTTGAGTTAGGAATCTCAAAGTGAACGGAATGGGATGTCTTTCTGTTGCTTTGCATCTCTACGGATATGGTTCGTATGTCCGGTGACACACGATGATACACACGCGATACACCGTACTAAAAACTGGTTTTCTTAGCACTATTTTAGAACACTTTCGTGTATACCTCAATTTATAGCAGAGAGTTAGACTCGGATGATACACGAGTGTTTTATTACATATGAATGCGTGTACTAGGTTTGTGTGCGTGTAGAACATATAGAAATGATGAATTTTCTTTGCTGCCTCAAGAACGTGTATCAACAGTGTATAAACGACGTGTATCTACCATGGGCTGATACACATTCGATACAAAAACCGGTTTAACGTCGTGTCTAGTCTCGAGTGTGTATCATCGTGTGTCACGGGACTATCAAACTCCAGTAAGGAGCTGTCATAATTTAGCACTTTTACAGCCAAGTATCTCAAGAGCTATCATGAAAGCAACTGCTGATCAGCTGTTCAAAAAGTAATAGAAACCAAAGTGGAATGTACTAAATATTTTCTGTTACGTGTTCATAAAAGATTCCATAGAATAATTTTATAGAACCACGACAGAATAAGACTTTTTAAAATATTTAATTTTAATTTTATGAAGAAGACATTTTGTCTCTACAAAATAACAGTAAATATTATTTTATGAAAAATTACAGAATAGGGCCCAATATCCATTAAACACTCGTGTATCATCCGAGTCTCAAGCTCTGCTCTAAAATGTTCTTAACTAGTGCTAAGAAAACCACTTTTTAGTACGGTGTATCGAGTGAGTGTGTATCAGCGGAATCCCCTGCTGATACACCGCACTAAACCCTAGTTTTTTTAGTTCCCTGACACACGATGATACACACGACTTAAAAACCGGTTTTGTATCGAGTTTGTATCAGCCCATGACGTGGTTGATACACAGTTGTCCGGACCCCGAAAAATACCTGAGTACATGCATACATGCGTAATAATACACTCGTGTTTCATCCGAGTTTGCTCTAAAGTGGGCAATGTACGAAATTGCTCTAAAATAGTGCTAAAAAAAACAGTTCTTAGTATGGTGTATCAAGTGTGTTCCTTCATTTGTCACCGGATTGTGGACTGGAGTGACCTTAGAATATAGAGAGAACAGGAAGTGTTGACAGTTTACACCCATAAAATTTATTCATGTACATGAGCGTGGCTTTTCTAAGAGGTTCTTGAAGTAGGACAGAATATATTGAAGAAAGAGATATCTTATGAAAAATGTATGTTGAGTTTCTTGATTTGTTAGCTTTGAAACAGCTGAGAAACTCCTGAGGTTCTTGCTGTAGTGATAGCGAGTTAGAACATTTTCGGTGAGAGCAATACTTTCAAACATAAGTATATCTTGTTGCCACACTCTCTATCCCTGGTAAACATATCATGATCATCAATGAGCTCCTCATGAACAATCAGATGAACATACTGATGAAATTTATTCGCGTTTGAATCAAAATTGGGAAAACAATCATTGAATTACTTATTCACAGATAATGTGCATGAGATATTGCATCTCCTTCACTTATTTAGAAATGTATACTTTGCTTCTCTTTTGTGCATTTTACAATATTAGATGAGCACTTCGATGAGTACATAATGAGTGTCACGATGAGCTTATTAATGAGCATAGCAATGAGTGTCGTGATGAGTTCATAAATGAGAATCTGATTTTACAATTGATTTCATATATTTTTCCGAATTTGACGCTGAAGCGTAAGGATATGGACAACCTCTTGTTCAGCATATGGGCAACTGTCTTTCCGCGGAAAAACAAATCAACAAATTAATTTAAAATAACTGTTTTAAAAAGTTAAACAAATAAATTACAAAAATCAATTAAAATTTTCCTAGAAATGTCAGAGTGTCAGCTGATGACAAGAATAAATATTCATTTATTGCTGGTTTAGTATATAGGGAGCAGTTTCATGATATTGTTGCGAGCGTGGCCTTTGGTGCGTTATTTAAAACACAATATTAAATATTTAATAAACAAGTTCTTTATTTTCGCTCTAATCTTATAAAATTCACAAACCTTGATTTAATAATATCGCTAATACTGTACTTTTAATTATCGCAATCCAATTAGAACACCTTCGCCTGTTTATTACTTTCGCTTATTAACACTGCAACGTCTAAGACAAGACTCTTTTTCTGGAGTGTTTTATTCCAGAATCTTTTTGACTATTCGATTCCTGAACGCTCCCGAAGATTCCATCATCGATTCTCCGTATCAGAATTTGTTTACTCTCCATTTCCAGTATATGTCACTACTTGTCCCCTTTTGTTGCACGTAACACTGCCCCCTTCGTAAAATTGTTTGTCATGAACAATCTTACGCTTGCCTCCCATACCACGTTGAATCCTGTATACTACGTTATTTATTCTAGTTACTACTAAATATGGTCCCTCCCAGTGTTGTTGTGAATTTGGAGAACGTCCCTTACGTCGGTTCGGGTTGTACAGCCAAACAAGAGCATCTTCGTTAAATCCTGCGGAATTAGCACGTAAGTCATAGCGGGTCTTCATCCGATCAGTATATGCTGCTAATTTCGTTCTCGTGGCCTCGTGTACATCAGCTCTTCTTTCCAATGGGGCTCTGACATTACACTTATACATTACTTTTCTGCTTCTACGTGGCGGCACTTTGTAAGAAGCACACACAGTGCATCTGCGACACCACTTCTCCACATTCTCTCGCATATGTAACCAATAAAACTTTTCTTGTATTTTAGAAATTGATTTATTCACTCCCAAATGCTCCCCCGATGTTCCACGATGCATCTTTCCGGGAACATTGTTGACTTTTGAAGCCGGCACGACTATTAGCATTCGGAATGATCCACCGTTAGGTGCTTTCCACTTACATTTTAATATACCGCATTCAACATGAAGAGAAATCCATTGAGTCAAGTAGCTTTTCAGCTTTGCACTCATCCCTGAAATATTCTTCCATTCTGGTTTTTCTATGCCTGCTTTCCAAGCAAGAATAGGCGATATGTCCGGATCTTCTCGTTGCGCTGTTCGCAAGTTCTCGATGTCCCAACCTGTTGATGGTTCCACAGTTACCAGCTGTATAGTAGCGGTTGTCTCTTTTTCTTTCTCACAGCCGTAATGCTTACATTCAGGTTCGCATGGACGTTGTACAAAAGCTTCTGCATTTCAATGGATACGCCCTTTCCTGTATGAATCTCAAAGCCACAAGGTTGGAGTCTAGTCTCTCTAAGAATAGCTTGCTCTCTAACTCTCCAGCTGGGTCATTCTTCTTCCTCTTCCTTTTCTGTTGATTCCCTTCGACGGCGTTTCCTACAGTCGCTTTGAAGTTGTCGCAATTTATTACAATCCCACCATCGAAGAACACTACGTGAAGGGGTGCTCAGTGATATTGATATTTTGGCAAATCCACTCTCCTCTCTTCCACTCTTCGGCGTTTTCTGCAGTCCTTTTGAAGGTGCCCTGGTATATTACAATTCCAACATCGAAGGAGACCACGTGAAAGTGAGCTCTGTGTTGACTGCATTCTATTACAAGTACAGTCGTCCACCGAAATGTCTCTCATTCGTACTGCACTCCACGAAGCTTGTCTGGCGGGTTCATACGCTAATGCATAGGCTAGCTTCTGCTGTTGATTTCCTTCCTTCGTTAACAAATGCCTCCGTCGCCACTTCATTGAGAAAATCCGCATTCACGCTGGAGTATGACAGATGCGCTAATCTTTCTACATCTGCTTGCAGTTGTTGTAGTGATTCGCCATGTTTTTGAATCCTGTTGCGCAACTGTAGGCGATATACTTGCTGCATGTGTTCATCTCCGTAACGTAATTCTATCGCTTGTACTAATGAAGTGTAATCACGTTGTTTTCAATCGGTACAGTTTGTAAGAGCCTGACGCAGGACCTCGAAGTGCTAATACCAGAGCTGTAGCTTTGTCTTCATCATTCCATCCATTTACCTCTGAATCTGCCTTGAATTATCTCTTGAAGATATGCCACGAATTTTGTCCATCAAATATTGAAGGTTTCATTCTACCTGCACCGGATATTTCAATTTCTTCGGGCCAAGGTTGTCGATGCTTCATCCTTTCCATATCTGCTTTAAGGTTGTCAAGGTGCTCAGTAAATTTTTTTTGTTCCTGCTCGATTTCTTCAATTTTTAAATTTTGTTCATCTAACGAGTTTTTCAGAAAATTTTTCTGTTCATCCAAACGGGTTTCTAGACAATTCTCCAAAGAAATCTTTTCTTCGTCCAAGCGGGTTTCCATAGATTTCTTTTGCTCATCTAAACGGGATTCCAGAGAATTCTTTTGTTAATCAGAACGGGCTTCCATTTTGCTCACTAAAGTACTCAAAAGCTGTTCCATTTTCATCGCAGGTTCTTCTTCAGCTTTGGTTTCTTCAAAGTTCCAAAGTATCCACTGAGCCCTTCGATGAGATTTAATGAATGCTCATCAGGAGGCTCATCTGGATTTTATTTTCTATGTTTCTTCATAAATTGCAAACACCTTGATGCTTTTTAGTCAAAGTAGCATTGGTTTACATAATAATTGAACCTTGCGTGGCAAGAGACAAGGTAAAACTGTGAGCAATTTCTACTAGGGATGTTCATTCATTCGGTGTGGGCATTGTAATTTTGATAGTATTAGCAGCAATTCCGTTACATTACAGAACTAATTTATAATCGGTTTTCAAAAATGTTGCTTATAAATGTCAAGTATGACAGAACGAAATAAAAAAGAAAAAAAAATCTGGTGACAGAAAAAGGCCTAAGAGAGAAGAATTACCAACATTGAGCAAAGCGCGCCTTGCGGCGAGGTCTTGAGGCTAGCTGCGAGGATTGATTTTGTGTTGGAAATTTTGACAACGCCTCGAGGCCTGGATATGTTTCTACTTTAGCACAACCAGAATTTGACTATGCTAAATTTGGCTTATCACACTTCCGTTTCTCTCTATATGTATATTCTAAAGGAGTGACCTAGAGGAAGATTTTCTGCTCTAACTTTTTCAAGGGAGAAACTTAGAGCAGGCATTTCACAACTGTAAATGTGGTGACATTTCTGATAAATATACATCTATATAGGGTGTTTCCTACTAGGAGGTCAAATAGAGCAGGAGGTGATAGTACTCACCTAGATGAACCAAACATTTTATGGCAGGGGGGGGGATATCAACCATTTAGGAGCTATAGGGTGATTAAGAAAAAAAGCCAGTTTTTCACAAAACACCCTGTATCTCACAAACTACAGGGCGTATGGCCTTTCCAACTACTTCTCAATCAGCCCCATACCCCTCTCTCATCCAGAATTATGGTTGTCTAAACTAAAAATTTCGGATTTTCTTACTTTTTTTTTTAATTTGATCTCTATTATTTTTGCAAAAATGTCGTTAACATAACTTTTTTTTTTATAAAAACTGTAAACTTTAGACTCTCCTCTTTAATGTGATCTATTACACCCAATGTGCTATCTGAAGCACATTAAGAGTTATTAGCTCTAAAGAAGCTCTAAGAAGATAGGACACAGCCGAACAAAATTGGAAATTTTTCGTTTTTTTTAGAAAGAAACAAATAATGTCATATACTTTCATCTTTTGCATTAATGGGTGAAAGGAACTTGGCTATGCATTATTGTAGTGCGAATGAGACATCGAGTTAAAAACAAAAATCACAACAAAAATCGACAAAATCTTAGTGAATCCCTCAAAATCCTATCAAAACTATTCATAATAATGCCTGTATCTCACTTTTTTAAGAAAAATATAAATGTCGCTTTGGCCAACCAAGGTGCTGAAAGGAGATGTCAAATTCTTCTAAAATAAAATTCGAATTTTTCCCGAAAATATCAGAGAATCCAGCATGAGTTTCTCCCACTCTTCAGTGTAAAACGAATGTAATTAGAAGCACGTGTTGTTCAAATAACAGGAATTACACCAATAAACATTGGTTATGCTATAAACGGTTACGCATGTTGGCCAACTCGAGTAGGACAACGATGTTATCACGCAGATTTGATCTTGTGTGCACCTGTTTGCGGTGTGACACGCAGTATGTCAAGCAGTTGGACGAAAATCAAATTAGTTTGATTTTTAGGGGCGAGGCTACGTATTTGACATCATTTTGTACCATGTAGAGGCGCTGTTTGTAATGCAGTTGTGATTCCTGAATGTTGAGTGAACTCTATTGAACAAAAGATAATAGTAGTTAACAGTTCTAGTAGCTCCTGATATGTGTTATTAAATCTGCATGACAAGATCGTTGTCCTACTCGAGTTGGCCAACATACGTGACCGTGTATGAGCCCCTCTCAATTCCTCTCTCTACTTGAAAAGGTATGCGAACAAACCTAATGTATACACTATACAGGGTGTCCCGTCGAGATGGTAAAAAATTTTAAGGGTCAAAAGTATAGCCTATTTACGGTCGAAAATGCTATATAAATTTTTTTCGAGTTTGCACTATTTTCGAAGTTATAGGCGATTTTCGATTTTTTCGAAATTTTAAACCTTAAGTAACATTTTTGACCATAACTCAGTTCAGGTTGCTCACAGGACGACCCTTTTTCTTGTGTTTTACTCGTAACATTACAGGCTCTCATTCGGTGTAACTGGTTCACACATAATGGAAAAATTGGCGATTTGTTGCCAAAACATTTTTTTCGTCAGAAAATTCATTTGTCTTCAAAGTCATAAATCTCGAAAAGTAACCATGCCAACAGATGATCTGGTTCTCATAGAAAACATCCCTCATTAATTATCTTTTATAAAAGTCCAACACGATTAGTCCACCTTAAGTATTTCCAGAGTTACAGTAAAAATTCGCCTGCAAATACCTCTCATAACTTGAGCAAAATTAATTCGAATTGCTAGAAAATCCGGAAACGCGTTTTGCGGGAACTCTATCTGCTCCGAACCTGTTTGACGTATAGCTAAGGTGAATATACCGTTGGATTCGGAACATAACTGGTTAGTTGTTAAAGTTAAAATCAATTTCGAAAATCTAGAGGCAAAGTTGACTCGATTTCCTGAATTTTTGTGCATCCTTTTTGTAGATTTGTTTTTATTTTCATATATAGATTAAGGATGTAGAAATTTTTTCAATTTAATAAGTTTTTTCGATGTGCCCTCTGAGACTGGCAAATCGCGTTCGAAAATGCCCAATTTCGAACATATATTTCGTTATACTAGCTCGAGCAGTTTCGAGTAGATTTTAATGAAATTCGGTGTGTATGCCGGATTTATAAATACACAACTTTTGGCATTTTTCGATTTTCGAAATTCGAAATTCTCATTAAGTAACTTTTCGAAATTTGAAAATGTTCAAAATTTATTTTTTATTTTTTCGAAGTTTCATATATAATTACATTTTAGGCGATTTTCTTTCCCCTATTATCTAGATCCTTTTAATCTGCAACTTTTTTACACTGCAGCCAAAGTTTCATCGAAAAAAGTTACAAACGGTTGAAATTCGAAAATTCAAAATCACAAAATTCTGTATTGCATTTTGGATTCTATGCTGGGAGACTTGCAACTTTGTAGTGATATACTCCGCAACTTTCAACCAAAAATATCAATTTTCGAAAATTTTCACTACTAAATCTATGATTTACGAAAAAATTTCACTTTTCTTCACCCTTCAATATTAGTACTTTCCTTCCACAGAGTGTAGACATGTGGGTACTCTATGGAAAGCTTGCAGTCGCTATTTTAAGAATCTTGGAAAAAATTTCACATTTTCCAACTTTAGATGCATTGTTTCTTCCATCCTTGCAATTCGATTTAATTTTGTTCAAGTTATGAGAGGTATGTTGCAGGCAAATTTTTACTGTAACTCTGGCAATACTTAAAAAACCCGAGTTACACCGAATGAGATGTAATATTACGAATAAAACACAAGAAAAACGTTCGTCCTGTGAACAGTCTGAACTGAGTTATGGTCTAAAAGGTGACTTAAGGTTCAAAATTTCGAAAAATTCAAAATTTGCCTATAACTTCGAAAATAGTGCGAACTCGAAAAAATTTTATATAACATTTTCGATCGGAAATTGGCTGTACTTTCGACCCTTAACATTTTTTACCATTTCGACGGGACACCCTGTATATACATCTCTATAGAAAAGGCAGAGAGGAGAGAGAGAATTGTATTCTCTGTACACGATATTTCGCCCAGAAATGGAGGAAAGTTGAATTCCTAGGTATTCTCTATACCGTACCGTGACACTTATCTTTCTCTCGAATTCACTCATTAGCAATCTTTATATCACCCATTTCAGGGAGAAGATTGAAGATATTCGTAGCCAAGATATCATTCTCTTAATTCTTTAAATTCGGTGAGTTTTCTCGCCCTACTACAAGATGTCTGATAAAAATTAGAAAATACTCAGCTATAATAACGAGTCTCATTTATTATTATTATTATTATAATAAAATAAATATTTATTTCAACAAGTTTCACAACAAAAAAAAACGTTCATTCCGAATCTTCTGTTTTTATTGTGATATTATTCCCAATTACCGTTTTACTGCAACAGGCTACATTTTCTGTTCCATCATTATTAATTAATCGATTAAATGTATTTAACATTTGGTCATACCATTTACGTTCTTGCTGATTCCGTATATTTTTATTTCTTTCTTTTTCTCGTAAAAAATCTAATTTCAGTAAAAGACGTTTATCTTTGCGATCTTCACGATATTCAATTAATTTTCGTTTCCTTTCCCATTTCAAATTGTCGTCAATTGTTGATTGTAATTTAGTAGTTTTACTACGTTCATTTTCATTAATAATAACACTTTCAATCGGTTCTAATTTATTCAAAATAGGTGTCCTACTACGTTCTTCTCCTCCTCCTCCTTCTTCTTTTGTTGATTCATTTTCTGTATCAGTAGCTTCCCAGTAATCACGATTCGTATTATTACCGTCATTATTATTCAGACTGTTATTATCATTTTGTAATTTATTAAATTTAATTTTAAATTCTTTTCGCAATTTTCTTGGTACTCTGTAGCCAGCTGGAGATTTTAATATCTCATTTAAATCATCTATAAACGGTTCTAGTCTAGCTGGATCAACTGACTTGCCCTCAGCTAAATCTTTATATGATCTAATTAATGATTTGATCTTGTTTTGAATTTCTTCTGCATTTACTGGTCCATCCTATATATTGTGATATGTATATGTAGAGTGTAAAAATTAATTTTGTTTAAGTATTTTTATTTTTGTTTTTTTTTTTAAATAGTCCTACCAACAGTCCAAGTTTGTTTAGATCACTGGCGATATTTCTATAAACGAGTATCTTTTTTCTTGGCTTAAATTCAGCCATTCTTGCCTTGTAACATTCCATTAAGGATTGAGTTTCACGAAAAGTCCATCTACGTCGCATTCCTTGTGTTCTGTGTTAATTATTTAGATATATATAAATTTTAAATAAAAGTAAAAAAAAAAAAGAAGAAAATTCCACTTACTTTAATTGCCCCGAAAATTCACCATTGTTTTCCATATTGATCCAAAATTAATTCGATTTGTAGCACACTGAAAATTTGATCTAAATCTGCTCGAGAATTATTCACTTTCATCCAGCAGTCAGCCAGCAGCACTTCTACTTAGGTCATACAGAAGATGTTCACCAAACAAAAAGACTCACACTGCAGTCAGCAGAATTCACAATACAAAAACTAGCAGCACACTCGCTACACTATACCCGACCCATACATACAAATGGCATACACGCATACATATGTACATAATATACTCAGTTCAGTTCAATTTGCACCAGAACAGTACGGAAACAGAACAACTTAAACAGAGAAAAGAATTGATTTTTTATTCGCTTCGCTTATATATACACATAGCACTCCACCTGCACGCGCACCCGACCCCTCTCAAAATGGTGTTTTAATATACGATTTTACGTAGACTGCGCAGAAGGAGAAGCACAACCTCTACAGCTCATCTGACTGAACTGTATAGAGCGCTATTTAGAGACTCTTCTTCCTCTATACTTCTCCCGAACAGAACAGTGAATCAGAAACAGAATTTTGTTCCTGTGTTTGTTTTTGTTTTATTGCCAAGAAGAACAAGGAGAGGTAGTACAAGCTTAGAGAGGGGGAACGTAAACTATTCATGCTATTAATCAATATCATTACGAGAATTACTTACTACGCGTGGCATTATGCTTTGCTTGTTGAACTCCGGATAAAAATAAATTCAAATAGTTTTGCTGGTGATGTGCTGCTTTTGCATTTGCATTTTGGTTGCTTGCGCTGGCCAGCCCAATTTTTAGTTCGAGAACAATAGAGAGCGGTTTAGTTCAGCTAAGCTAGAGCTAATAGACATTAGGAAGGAAGAGGAGAGTTCATTGCTTTTACATTTCAAAGATAAATTTATGTGTCTATAGTCAAAAGAGAGACTCCTCAGGTAAGACGCGATTTGTTTAATTTTTTTTTTACCTGGGCTGGAGGAATAGTATAATTTGTGAAAGCTTTTCTCATTCCATTTAGATGGTGATAAAAGCTTTCTCAGTGAATTATCAAAAAGCTCAAATAGTTTTTCGGCTGATGGAGCATTTTACAAATAGTAATAAAATTAGCGTGGTTAATCAATTATTTTTGATGGATATTTCTCACTTGTTGCGTTACTAATGTCTCGTTTGGTTTTATTATTTTCAATTTCTTTTCATTCTATATCTGAGCTTAAATTCTTTTGGCTTTAGGTTAATTTTTCTGTATGGTAGGTAGGTACCTGACCTAGTATCTATCTAGTATTATTGTGCAAAAAGATTTATCTTTGTATCATGCTTAAAATAATTTTTGTTGAATGTTTTTGCTTTTATTTTAATATTTATATAGAAATTCGAATTTTTTATGAATAAAAAGTAAAATTTTATTAATAATTTTAATAATATTTTTCTGTTTGTGATAATTCTGTTTCAACTGTTAATACCTAATTATTTGAATTATTTAATTATTTAATTGTTTTTTTTTGTTGTTGTTGCGCGTATGTAATTAAAGGCAAATGTTTAAAATAGTGGACTTGATCATTTTATTTAACCCCATGGGAATGTCTTGACATTCTTTTCGGAAAATTTAAGATTGCTAATAAAGTAAGACTGTTTAAGAAAAAAATGACCTTTTTATATATTGGTCAATTACACAGAATCATAAATTTTAATAAATTCAAGAATTTTTCTCTTAAATATCCTAAAATTATTCTCAAGTTTTACATCTAAATTATTATTAAATATTTGAAAGTTCTTATATACTAAACTATTCTGCGATGAATTATCTCTATGTATACACTGGTAGCCTAAAATCATTAGCATTTCTTAATCCGTAAGGTTGTAAGTCTCCAACATAATTTATTAATTTACTTAAATAACTCGGCATATCACTGGACTTAATTCTAAATATAAAAATTAATAAATTCATAATAATACGTTGCTTTACACAACACAAAGAATTTAACATAAATATGATAGATGTGTATCTATTGCACTTTAAGATCTCAAGTAACATTTCCCTTTTTTTCAGGTCGAATTTACGAGTACATCTATTTGACATAAATTAGGGCAGCGACTAATTGTGGTTAAGCTAAGATTACTTAATATATATGTACGTCCGATTTACGTAAGTGGAGAATGAGAGGACGTCGTATCGACGTAAATATTACGGAAATTAGGGAATATTTCCCTATAGCGCACAGGACTCATTTCCTTGATTTGGTAAATTTAACGTCGAATTTACGTACATTTTCCTTAATCTCGACCTATTTTCTACCTAATTTAACTCATGTTAAGGTGTGTGTTAATGTAGAAGGAATTTCATTTTATAAGAATTGTGTATGTGTATATTTTTCCTAGTAGGTAATGTAAATATTATGAACAAGGAACATAACTCCAACTTGAGTGATTATGAGAAGTATAGCTGTGGGCTTATTCAAATTTTATTCAACTACTAAGCATTCAATTTAAAACAAGAAAAAAATTTATTGATAAATCTGGAAATAATTTTTCGAAAAACACCAAATATATTTCAAAAATAATAGTTTTAAAGTTTTTTTAATTATTCTTTGGTTTGCCATTTAGAAGCTTTAAATTAATTTAAATATTTCTTAAATCATTCTGAAATTAAGAAAAATTCATTTATTTGGGTGCTTTCTTCAATAACTATGGAAAATATTAAATTTTAAGTTCATGAAATTTTTCTCTTCATTCCTTTAACATAATGGCAGCCATGTTTTGTTAAATAAATATGGCGCATATTACATTTCTCGACATAAAAGTTAGTTTGACTTACAATTTTTCCTTATAGGTACGACGAATTTCCTGGATGGCAAGACGAAATAACCAAATTTTTCGACTTTGAGGGCAAAATTCCTGTTTAGGTAATTTTGTTATCAAAGGTTATGATAATTTTTTCCTATAAAAAAATTTCGACTTAAAATAAAGCATTTCGCCCTAAATTATGGAATTTCGCCTTAAATAGGTAAAAGAGATTTGACAATTGAAAGAATTGAATTGATTTATTTACATCTTAAAAATAGTAAACCATGTGATTAGAATCATCATTTGGATACAAGATTTGTTAAAATGCGGGTGAATGCAAACACAGTTGCATATGCGTATATCCCGCATGGTTGGGAAGCAAATAATTAAGTGTACCTATTGGCCTAAGTCAAGTGTAGCATCTTTAAGAAAAGATGCAAATGGTATTCCAGAGCCTGACTGATTCCGATATAAATGTGTCGTAAATAGGTGCAACATTTGTAATCTTGATGAAACGAATCAATGGGAGGAGCAGCTTAATAATTTCAGTGATTATGAAGCCAAACAAAAGTAAATGAACTTTAATTTTTGGTTATAGTATTACGTAATTTCAACTATTAGGGATTTCGCCAAACGTGCGGCCATTTAGTCCAATTTACCTTGAGGTTAACTTTTTTTTGGGAATTCGGACTTTGAGGGCGAACACAATCGAATAGGGAATTATTTTAGGGAATATTTATGTTATCTTGCCTTAAACTTGGGAATAGATCTAACTACAAAGTCCATACATTTCCTTAAATTTTACCCCAAATTTAAGTAAAACTTAGGTAAAAAGTAAGAAAATTTACCTCAGATTTAGGAAATTTTCCTTATTTTTCTAGTTCCTACGAGGTAAATTAAAAAGGAGTTACTACGTTATTTTTCCCTAATAATTAACTACAAAGTCAAGAGTAGGTACTTTGAGGATCTAATTTAAGGAATTATTAAGTAAAATTTCCTTCTTAATTAACCTTAAAGGAGAGTGGTCTTTGAGGTTAAATTCTTAAGTCTAATTTACGTAATTTTAATCAAAATAGGTCTATCGGCTCTCAAACATAGGAAATTGAACCTCCAATGTTACTTGGAATGGTTCTCATTGCCCTATTTTGAAGTCTCTGTAGACTTAAAAAAGAATTATTATCGCACATAAACATGCGACTGTCGAACAATATTCAAAGTGGGGCTTAATTAGTATGTTATATACTTTAATTAAACTTAGTAAGTCTATTCTATTTCTTATTCTTCTAGAGTATCTTATTTTCTTCGAAATTTTCTTTGCTATGTAATCTATGTATATATGTTTTTTTAAATTTTAGTTCCTTATCCATTATCAATTCTTAAATCCAGGTCAACATTATACTTAAATATCATACATTTAGTTTTACGCACATTAACTTTTAATTTGTATTTGATTTAAACCAATATTCTAGTCTCTTTAAATCTTCCTGTATTTCGCATCTTTTCCTGTCACATATATGAGTGCATCATCCGCAAAAAGAGCTATTTTTGAATTTCTTAATATACTTTGGCTATGTCGCTAATATATATAATAAACAGAAGAGGTCCAAGATTAGTTCCTTGTGGAACACCAAACGATGTCATTATAGAATCAGATAATACATTATTCACCGAAGTCCTTTGTGTCCTATTTTCCAAATATGATTCAAACCACTTCAATTCTGTATTTCGAATCCCGTAATTTTACAACTTCCGTATTATTAATATACTTACTTCTATCTATGGTTTGAAATGCTTTCTTTCAGATCCAAGAAGACTGCAATGAATCTATTTTGTTCAGCTAACTCTTTTTTCCAGCTCACTATTACTTGGTTTAATGCAGTTTCATATGTGTGTCGCTTTCTAAACCCTGACTGATTCTCAAAAAAAAAAGATAATTTTTATCGAAATAGCTTTCAAGTTTGTTTATGCACTATTTTTTCTAATACTTTCTCGCAAGTAGGTAATACATTTATTGGTCTATAATTTTCACAGTGATCAGACTGTTACTGGGCTGTAGACCATAATAATTTATTATTATATCGTTAATTAGTTGTTAATCTCAACATTTTTCTATAATAATAATTCTTAAGGACCACAGATTATTTTCTTAGAACAAAATTTTTAAAATCTTTTGAAAAATTTCATCTGTAATCAAAAAATTTAATCATATAATCATGATTACCTTATACAGTTATATTTTCCCAAGATTACTTGATGTAATCATGATTATTAATCTGATTACAAAAGTAATTGATTACGCTCAACACTGTTTGTAGATTAGATTAGATTAGATTCATAGAGGGGTGTGTAGGCGTCAGCCTCGCAATCACCGCGACCTAAAAGATCTATTGTGAGTCCCCGTTGAATTTATTCCCTTTCTAGGTTCAGACTGTTAATAAAGCCTAGGATCCTTCTGGGATTGAGGTTCCGTACGTAGTTAGGTGTAGGAAAAGCATGTTCGAGATGGAGTAGTCTCCGCCTGGTCAATGCTTCGCAGTTGCAGAGCAGGTGCTCCGAGGTGTCATGAGCATCCTGGCAAAAGCGGCAGGATGAAGTCTCAGCCAAGCCCATCTTGTTAAGGTGATACCTCAAGGGGCAATGGCCTGAGAAGAGTTCTGTAATTATTTTGAGCTCTGTTTTCTTGAGGAGTAATAGTTCTTTTGTTTTTCCTCCAGAGGTGTCGATAAACTTTTTTGCCTGACGAAGTCCTTGTAGCCTTTCCCAGTATAGGGATTTTTGTTTGTTCTCCCAGTTATTTAGGGCAGCTTTGAGGTAGCACTTTGAGGTGCCACAGAATGGCTCCGGTCCGACAAAGGGAGTTTCCGCTCCTCTTTTGGCTAGGCCATCAGCAATTTCGTTGCCTTTATGGCCCTCATGTCCAGGTACCCACATGAGGATAACTTTGTTTCCTCTTGATAAATCTTTTAGGGTTTGTAGACACTCCCAGACTATCCCTGACTTGATGGTGTAGGACTTTAAGGCCTTGAGGGCAGCTTGACTGTCCGAGAGAATATTAATAGTTGAGCCATTTATGGCTCTTTTAATGCAGGTATTGGCGCATTCTTCTATGGCCAATACCTCGGCCTGGAATACGGTAGGGGTAGAGCCCAGGGCCTTTGATATATGGCATCGTTCGTTTTTGAACCGTCTGTATACCACACCATCGATCCTTGTTGAAAGGACGGTTTAGTGGAACGCCATTGCTGTCGGTTTCCCAAAACCACATCGAATGGTCTTACAAAATCCACCTTGGGTGTGATTATATCAGATATTGTCGTAATTTGCTCAAAGCGTATCTGTTTTAAGATACTTAAATGACCAACCAGATTCCCTGGTTTTAACTGTTTCTCCTTTTGCAGTCTAATAGCACTGGAGATTGCTTCCTTTTTCACCTGCAGATGTAGGGGTGGAAGGTTTAGTAAGGCTTCCATGGCTGCTGTAGGACAGGTCCTCATGGCACCAGTTATTCCTAGACAGGCAAGCCGTTGTGTTTTTTGAAGCAGAGCCTCAGCCTTCTTTTCATTAGTTTTTGGCCACCATGCGAGGGCCGCATAGGTGACCATGGGTCTAACAACCGTGGTGTACATCCAGTACATCATTTTTGGCTTCAGACCCCATGTTCTGCCAATGAAGCGACGGCACGTGTAGATGGTCCATTAGAGATTGGTCAACTTTCCATGTACATACATATATAACGGGTTTTCAAATAAGAGGTGTTATTTTGATATTAAAAAAAAAGCCATTTTTTGAGATAAATGATCGGATCTTTATTTCATTATAAAGAGGAAGGTATGCCATTAATAATGGAAAATAAAATCAGCCAAATGACCACCACGACCACGCCTACAGGACCATATCCTTTTCATGAAATTTTCCATAACCAAATCGCAAAGTGGCTGCCCTATGTCCTCGATAGCCTCACGATTTCCATCTTTGAGGTCTTGAATCGACGCTGGGCGGTTGGCGTAGACCATCTCTTTCACGTGGCCCCAAAGGAAGAAGTTCCAAGGTGTTAATTCACAAAATCTCGGTGGCCAATTGTGATCACCTCTTCGAGAGATAACACGGTCCGGAAACTTTTCCCGTAAAAGATCAATGGTTTCGTTGCTTGTATGGCACGTAGCGCCGTCTTGTTGAAAGTAAACGTTGTCCAGATCAATACCATCCAATTCCGGCCATAAAAAATCATTAATTATCTGTCGATAGCGCAATCCATTCACCGTAACTGTTGCTCCACCCTGATTTTCGAAAAAGTAAGGTCCAATGACCCCGCGGGACCATAAACCGCACCAAACAGTCACACGTTGAGGATAGAGAGGCTTTTCAACAACAACTCTTGGGTTTTCCGAGCCCCAGATGCGACAATTTTGCTTGTTGACGAAGCCATCGAGGTGGAAATGGGGCTCATCACTCAAGATGAGTTTTCGATGGAATTCCGGATCATTTTCGTGCATTTCAAGGACCCAATCAGCAAAGACTCGACGTTGTTGATGATCGGCCGGCTTGAGTTCTTGTGTTAACTGAACTTTATAAGCCTTAAGACCCAAATCTTTATGCAAAATACGGGGTAATGACGTTTGTGGAATGCCTAATTCCAAAGAACGACAAGGAATGGACAAACCTGGGTTTTCTTCAACACTTTCGGCTACATCAGCAATATTCTCGGCTGTCTGTTCTTGAGCGACGTGCACGAGTTTTATTCTTCACATCACTAACTTGTCCCGATAGCTCGAATTTTTCTACCAATTTCTGTATTGCGGTGGTCCGACAAGGTGCTTCACGACGACCCAAAAATGTTCGAGTTTTACGAATCGTCTCTGCCACATTTTCACCATTTTTATAGTGAATTTTAATAATTTCAATGCGTTGTTGAATCGTGTATCGTTCCATTTTTATTTATTAATGGCGTAGTTTCTACTTGTCAAAAATGACAGCTCTAAAAGTGACATCTACCGAAATAGCGGGCTAATTAAAATAACACCTCTTATTGGAAAACCCTTTATGTATCTTTCGCAACCATAGATTTTCATTGACTTGACAATGTATAACAGCCAAAGTACAAAATTATTATAAGATTTGTGATGACTCATCTGGGATTTATTTAATCAAGAATTGATATCACAATTTCTTTATCCTCAATTTGATAATTAGTAAAATAAAATAGTCTATCAAAAGATGTACCTAAATATAAAAAGTGTGATCACTTAGGGGATTCCAATATTATATACACAAATCATATTTAAATTATATGACCAATTTAATAAGTGATTTCATATTATCAATCCTGTTTTCATACGTATGGTGTTGAGATAGAGAGAAAAAAAATTAATAAATAAACTGAAGATGGATGACGTGAAGTTAGTCTGTAACGTAAGTACCTCTCTATACACCTATTTAGTAACCCAATTCCACATTTTTGCAATTCATCGAACTTACAGCTTCCGATTTATCATCGAAGCACACACAAATTAAAAATTATTGAAGAATAACGTAAATTTATTGAGGAAAAATAAGGGGATTTACATTGTTAAGTTGAAGGTAGCTTTCTCGGCCAACGAAACAGGGTATATATAGTGATATGGAAGTAGTAATTATCCGACAGTTTGATAATTAGGGAATAGGAAGTAGTTAACTTACATATCGCACAGTAGAATATTATTGTAATTACATCATTTACTTAGTCGTGGTCAAAGTGCATTTTATTAAAAAAAAACAGATTTGAATTGTGTGACTAATGAATTTTCTTTTTTTCTTTATCTTATCTGTCACTTAGTGATTTAGTTTGATTTCTACGCAGTTATCTCTTACAACTTTATTATCATATTTTACTATCTCAATAATCATAGTAGTACATAATATAAAATATATATAAAAAAAAAACAGACGACACATGACAATTCGAATAATTTCAGTACTCTGCGGCTTAATTTTTAGGGCAGGAATTACAGAAATAAAAGCTTATTCAGTGCAATCGAAAGCGTCGACGACAGTCCTACTCACAGCAGAAATGCATAATCCAAGTTATAATAATGATACACAGCCATGTATAAATATAAAAACGGTAAATAATAGAGATGGTGAACATTTACAAGAACAAGTTAATTTAGCTGAATTAATTAAAGATAAAATTATGAAACAAGAAAAGTTTTATGGAATTGAGATAAGTGCGCGATCGAAAGAGCCTCTTGATTATCAAATGTTCAAAGTTCAACCATTGTTTACATCGGTCATTTGGATTGGAGATATTTACGCGAATATACAGCCAATTTCTGAGGCTCCAGCAATTAAATGTGCACAACATTTGAGAAAATCGGAAATTGTATTGCCTCACATCACTTGCTATAATATGACTAAAGAAAAGCTCGATAAGTTTCCGTTGGATGATTACAAAAATATTTTAGTTCTTCGTGGTGATACAGTGAATCAGAGTCAAAATTATAAATATGCTGTTGAATTGGTTCGAGAAATAAGGAGTAGAAGAAAAGGTAAATTAAAAAAAAAAAATAATAATAATTATTTCAGGTTGATATCTACATATTTTTTTGGCTCATATTGAAATTGATTTTTATTTTCATTTAAAATGTTAAAAAAATTCTAATTGCAGTAGTGAGAGGCTTCAGGTAGATTAAATTGCTTTAGGATGCTTCATGCAAAAAGAGGACAGATGGAATTTATTAAGGATGTGATTAATTCCAACAATTTCTATAAGTATATAGATGGGATAATTTAGTAGCTAGTTTAATATCAAAATCATCGTTATACATAGACAAATGTCTGCAGAAGTTATATCGATGAAGAAGTGATCGACAGAATCTAGAATTTATTGGTCTGAATGGTTTGATCTGCCCAGAAAAGAAAAAGTCAACTATTTCTTCCGGATAAAATTTTAAGTACAGGAATTGATGAATTTATGAGATTCGTATCTAACTTCACCTATTGCACCACTAATTGCTTCATCCAGTTCTATCTATTTTATTGGATGAGATTTATCCCACTGTTGTTTTGATAACAACGGTATACCAGAAAGCTTAAGTGAAGCTAACAGTTCATTAGACTTATGGTCGACACGCGCAATGCAAAGTCCAATGTTATACTATGGATCAAGCAAGATGATCGACTAGTTTTGAATGATTCATAATTTTTTTTTTCGAAATGAGCTTTAAAGCGTGATTATTTTGAAATTTTTTATGAGTAGTTTAGACTGGCTGACTCTACAAAGATTCACGATCTTTAGAGATATCTGTATGTATGTATGTATGTATGTATTATTCATTCTGATCAGAGAATAGTTAGTCACTTAAACGAACGCTTACTTACACAGACTTCATTGAAATCGATATTGCTTTTACTCGGGTAACACCTATCTTGTGTTATGAGACCTTTGGAATTTCAACTTTGGGATGTTAAAGCCTCGAAAATGCTGGATATATTGAAATCTCGGCTGTGATTTTTCGAAAAAGTCAGGGTCTCATATTCCTCGATTTTGTTGTCTGGAGTTTTTTTTTTCCAAAATAATGCTTTCCAGGATCTTGTAATCGAAATTAAAAAGGTTGAAATCACCGATAATTTCAAATTCGCGGTAAATAGAATTTCGGAGTTTCTTTGGAGAATTCGACGTATCTATACTCATCATTTTATGAAATTTAAAAAGTGAATTTTGAATTTTTTCAAAAAAGTCGTATTGTATCCAAGCCATTATGAACAGAAGACATTTCAAAAAGAGAATATTGTATACACATTGAATATATAATAGAAAAAAAGCGGGGTATTGTGCGAATACAGTGTACGCAGTGTAAGCAATTCAATGACATTCAGACCCTCTGATTGGGGGGTGGAAATGACAAGATCTCTGTGCATTATTTGACAATTCTGCATGATTTCTGACATTTCATTGTCATTCATCGCCAAGAAATATTATCCGAAAATAACCCCCTGTCTACACTGGGCATGAAAAATTGCTTACCATATTTTATGGTAAAGCCCATCGTGGAAAAAAAAAATTTTGGTGTGGGCAAATTATGTTATGACATTTCATTTTTGGTTGGCCCATGGCGTTATCAAGACCGAAAAAGACTGCGAAAAGATGAAAAAATTAATAAAAACGAATATGCACCTTTATAGCTCCACAAGCACTCATTTAATTAATTAATTAATTTAATTAGTTCCGAACGCGTTAGCTTAATTTCAGCCATTTTGATTATAAACGTCAAATTTATGGTAAGCAATTTTCTTGGCAATATATGGTAGGTAATATGGTATACCATATATTGCATACCATGGATTATTGCCATGACTGCATGGTCTACACTGGCAATTCCGTAGCAATAACATATTGTATACCATAATTTATGGCCAGTGTAGACGGGGGGTAAGGTGGCGCTAAAAATTTGTTTATTTTACATAGCAATTTGGATTAGAAAAAATGTCCCGAATTCATTGCAGCCATGACGAAACAAGTACAAACAAAGCACACTAATGAAACATTTCACCGAGTGGCTTAGGTTTTCTTCCGATTTGCCGTGTCCTTATTAATTATTTATTCAATGTGTATTATTATTATTATTATTATTAATTAAGGGGCATGCAGACAGAATTTCTGCCACTCATCTTGTCACTGCGACCTATAAGATCTATTATGACATTACCCCTGGATGTCCTAGGGTGCCCATTCGAACTTAATGTCTTTGATGAAGCTTATAATATTCTTTAGGGCCATTTTTTCGACATCATCTGGCAGTGGAAATGCCTTTCCTAGATGTCTTAGTCTTATGCGGCACAGAGCTTCACAGTCACATATGATATGTTCAGCTGATTCATCGTTTTCCATACAGAATCGACCTTATCCATCTTCTTAAGATGGTATCTAAGTGGGCAATGCCCAGTAAGTAGGCCAGTTATGAGCCTTATTTCCTTCCTGCTGAGTGTGAGGAATTCTTTTGTCCTCTGTTGTGAGTACTTTATAAACTTCTTCGCTTGTCTCAGCCCCGGGGTAATTTCCCAGTATTCCTTCTTAGTTCTGTCCTCCCAAAGCCTGATCTGAGCTGAGAGGTGACTTTTTGGGTGTCCAAAGACAGGCTCAGGGCCAATAAACGAAGATTTGGCACCTTCCTTTGCAAGGCGGTCTGCAATCTCGTTTCACATAATGCCTTCATGTCCTGGTACCCAGGTCAGTGTCACCCTATTTGTCTCGGCCAGTTGCTTCAAGACAGTAAGACAGTCCCAAACCAGCTTTGACTCAAAGGTAAACGAGTTTAACGCTTTAAGTGATGCTTGGCTGTCTGATGTTATGTAAATTTTTGCTCCACGCATATTTTTGTGGATTATTGCGCAAGCGCACAGTTCTATGGCGTGTATTTCTGCCTGAAAAATGGTTGGTGAGGTGAGGCCCCCAGTGCCTTTGCGAGATGGCACCTTGGCCGATATATGCCCACGCCTGCTTTACCTTCCATTTTGGATCCATCCGTGTACCATTTAAGAGATCCTTTTTCAAAGGGTAGGTCCCCAGTGTGCCACTGTTGACGGTTCCCCACGATCACCTTAAATGGTGTTTCAAAGTTATGGCGTTTCGGGATAACGTCTGAAATTGGGTTAGCCATCGGGTCCTCTATGAAATCCTGGAGGATTTTCAGGTGGCCAGCCAGATTATTTGTACTTAGGACGTTTACCCTTTGTAGCCTAATTGCACTAAGTATGGCCTGCTCCCTAACATGCAAATGTAAGGGTAGCAGGTCCAACATAGCCTCTAGGGCCGCAGTTGGGCAAGTATGCATGGCACCGGTTACTCCTAGACATGCAAACCGTTGTAGTTTTTGCAAACTGTTTGAGCTGTCTTTTGTTTTGTTTTTGGCGACCAAACCGGTAAGGCGTATGTGACCATGGGTCTTATAATAGATGTGTATGACCACAGAGTCATTTTAGGTTTAAAACCCCCCAAGTTTTGCCTGCGGCATGTCCATGTTGCCACTGTAGCTTTATCCAGTACTCTTTTTAAGTGAGAGTTCCAGGTTAGTCTGTTATCCAGGGTAATACCCAGATATTTGACTTCCTTTGAGAATTCCACTACTGTTCCCTCAAGAGATGGTGCTTGTAGGTAAAGCTTCCTTTTTCTCGTGAAGGGACAACTGTTGTCTTACCAGGATTGGCTCGAAGTCCCAATATTTGGCACCAGTTGCAAACTATGTTTAGGACATTTTGCAATAATTCAGAGATTATCTGGTCCAGTTTGCCCCTAATTGTATTGACCAGGTCATCCGCATATCCCTGATTGTCATAGTCGGACTTGGTTAGCTTCTGTAGGAGATCATCTACAACCAGGGACTATAGTAGAGGGGACAGGACCCTATCTTGGGGACATCCTTAATGGCTTCAAAGGAAGTATTGTCAAATGCTCCTTCGATGTCTAGGAATGCACATAGGGCAGTCTCTTTATCCTCTACTGCCTTTTTTAATCCTAGGACTAGACTATGTAGGGCAATTGTGGTCGACTTTCCTGCTGGGTATGCATGTTGATTTTGGTGCAGCGGTGATCGCTTGAGTGCACCGCTCCTAATATACTTGTCTAACACTTTCTCCATTGTTTTGAGGAGAAATGAAGTTAGACTGATAGGACGGTAGGATTTGGGTAATGCAGGTGAACGCCCTCCCCCTTTAGGTATAAATGTTACCTTAACTTCCCTCCACGTCCTTGGTATATGTGTATACCCAGCCCCAAATTCCAAAAAAATCGCGATAGTGCTTTGGATTTTTTATAATCCGGAATTTTATACCTAACTTTGTCCGAATTTTGACACAATCCTAATTGAATTTTATATTTTTGTCAGTTGACTTCTGGAGTTTCTTTTATCTAGGAGTTCGTCCTGTGAGATTTTTTATATTTATTACATATTAGATTTCATTTTCTGGGATTTTTTACCCAGCTCATATTCATTACTCTAATTTTATAAACAGATCACATAAAGTCAATAAAATTTTGTCTTTTATTTAAACTATCCAGATATTTCTATAGCGGTTGGTGGGTATCCTGAAGTTCATCCCACAGCATCATCCAAGGAAGAAGATTTACGGTATTTAAAAGAGAAAGTAAGTGAGAACCATCAAAAATTCTACATTGAAATTGAATAAAGAATTTCTGAAATTTATTATATTTATTTCTCTTAGGTTGATGCTGGGGCTGATATGATCGTAACGCAACTAAGTTTTTCATCTACTAGGATTATTGATTTCATTAAAGACTGCCGTCGATTAGGAATTAAAGTGCCAATAATTCCGGGAATATTTATTCCAAACAATTTTTCTTCATTAAATTTAATGTGTAAAGTGACACAAGTGAGTCCACCTGAAGATGATCTGAACGAATACAAAAGATTAGAAAATGATCAGGAAGCCTTTCAAGAATATTCTTTGCAAAAAGCAAAGTCCTTAATTCGAAGTCTTTTCGAAAGTGATGTCCAAGTGTATGGTGTTCAATTTTTTACTTTTAATTATTTTGATAATATTGGAAAAATTGTTGATGAATTTTTTCCATAGTTTAGGGTTAAATAAATTTTTAGAAATATTCTCAAAAATGGTTTCGTATTTTATTTGTTTTTCTTTTTATTTAAGCATAACATGGACATTAGCAGGGTAAAAATGCAGATTAATATATTTAAAAATTTGAAAAATACGTCATTTTATACAAATATAGCGAATATAATTTAACATCGGGTAAATTGATATATTTTTTAAATAGACTACTTTTTCTTGTCCTCTTCGTTCTTTTCCAGCTCACTGCTGGGTTACACACATGTAATTCGTTTTGAATTAATCTGATTTTTTCTATTTTTCCAAAAAAAAAAACATATTTTCCAAATTTTCTTTTCGATTTTTCTAGTTTCATTTGTTTTTCAAGTCACTCAATTTTGTTGTTTGGAACCTGTTGATAAGTCAAATCAAAACTTGAAACTTGCCGCCCTAAATCAATGATTGTGTGATAGATAAATATCAGGGACCGAACCAGTTATGAGTTTTTACCAAAAAAGCCAACTTTACCTGTTATTCCTGACCGATAATAATTTGAAGGCAAAAAAAAATCAAGCTGGAACGGCTTTTTATTTTATCTGGCAAAAATATAAAGCCAGCTTGGCTTTTTATTTTTTCTGGCAGTAATAAAAAGCCAGCTGGGCTTTCTATTTTTTCTGGAAAAAATAAAAAGGCAGCTTGGCTTTTTATTTTTTCGAGCTGGAAGTAACAGGTTTTGAAGCTGGTTATTTTTTTGAATAAGTATAAAAAGCCAAGCTGTTTTCTTACTTTTCCTAGCCGAGTATAAAAAAAAATTCATAACTGGATCGGACCCTGAAAATAAGAAACTAGCTTGGCTTTTTATACTTCCGGCTTCGAAACCTGTTACTTCCAGCTCGAAAAAATAAAAAGTCAAGCTGGCTTTTTATTTTTGCCAGAAAAATAGAAAGCCCAGCTGGCTTTTTAATTTTACTAACAGGTTTTGAAGCTGGTTATTTTTTTGAATAAGTATAAAAAGCCAAGCTGGTTTCTTACTTTTCCTAGCCGAGTATAAAAAAAAATTCATAACTGGATCGGACCCTGAAAATAAGAAACTAGCTTGGCTTTTTATACTTCCGGCTTCGAAACCTGTTACTTCCAGCTCGAAAAAATAAAAAGTCAAGCTGGCTTTTTATTTTTGCCAGACAAAATAAAAAGCCCAGCTGGCTTGTTAATTTTACTAGATAAAATAGAAAGCCCAGCTGGCTTTTTATTTTTGCCAGAAAAAATAACAAGCTGGTTTTATATTTTTGCCAGATAAAATTAAAGGCCAAGCTGGCTTTTTTTTTGCCAGATAAAATAAAAAGCCTTTCCAGCTTGGTTTTTTAGCTTTTTTTAATAAAAAGTTAAGTTTTCAAAAGCTTTGCAGGATTCGAAACGGGTTTCACGAGACATCTTTTGGTATATTCCACAAAATTCCACGATCATGATTTATCCCAGCTTTTTTGTTTAAAGTTTTCAAAATACCAGTTATTTTCGGTCCCTGATAAATATATCAAATAATTTTTGTTTTCCTGTTGTACCGAAGAATCCCAAGAAGTAGTCTGCTTGAAAATATTAACATATAAATATAGCGAATAAGAAAGATCCTAGAATAGATCCCTGAGGTACACCAGGCATTACAATAAAAAGTTGCGAATCATTATAGCATAACGCTTGTGATTTGTTGTTTACAAATTTAAAAATCTACGTAGTATATTGTCAGCGGTAACGCAATTAGATTAGAAATCAAAAAGAATTAGTGCTGTTTTTTTGTTTTAACATTATTTTCATTACCATTTATCTCAACATACAAACTAATACACAGTTTAAATAAAAGCGTGTTTTTCATTTAATTTTTTTTTAAACAAATATTTATGAATTATTTTCAATAAAAACTAAAGTTTCTAACCTGAACATATGCAGATACAGTCAAATCGGATCATAAATGAAAAAAATTTGTCCACCCGCCTAGTGGTGTCGCCTTTTTGAATTTTTAAATTTTATCAAAAATTCGTAATCCACATCATCAGAAAACCTTCCAGATATCGATTTTGAGCCGAGTCGGGGCACAAGACCACCATAACTAGCATATTTTCTTAACCCCCCCTGTAACTCCGAAACGGTTGAGATGACGCCCCCGCCTTGCCATACAATTTTTTGTTTGACTAGGTGACTACTATCACTTCCTGTCCTATGGACCACCATGGACGAAAGACCCTGTATTGTATGGGGTACTATACGTATTATTTTTTTTTAGGAATGTTCACGTTTCCGCCGCTGTAACTCATTACACATCAGACTTACAAAAAAACTGTGTATACAAAAATTGTAGGGAATTTAGTTTTCTTCAAATTTGTATCAGTCATTTTTGTAATTTTGGGCTTTGGTTCACTTTTTTGTTGGGCTTTTTTTTCACCTACTTTGGGTTTTATTTCAGACTTGCTTTCGGGCGTTATTTCATTTGGAAATAAGATCCAAACTTTTTAGGTCTTATTTCACTTATCACTTTTGGGCGTTATTTCGTTGAGTGTTTTTTCCCAGAGCCGAATAATTCTACTGTACATTCGCTTAAAACTGATATTGGCGAGTTGCATGGGACTGCACCGGGTTAACATTATGTTTATCCACAAAATATATCCCCAGTAGCTTGATGGAAAGTAATTATGACGATTTTCATGGAATCACAGCACAAACTTGGTCTTCGTGATGTGCGATGTCCATCTATCGATGTTCCTCCTATTTCGTGCATCACTCGTAGAATTACGTATCAGATTCATTTGCATGCTTTGATAAGAATTTGAAATGTGTTGTGTGTAAATCTTTTACCAGGTTTGAAGCAAAATTTTACCTGCAAACACGTTCTTAAAATGATGTGGTTCGATGAATTAGTTAGTTCATCATGGAGAGGTTTGAAGCAGTGCGGTTAAGTGCGCCCCGCCTGAAAAATCACCGATATGGCAAATAATGCGAGTGTTCATGTTGGCGCGGTTAAAGGCGGTGCGTTACAACTTGTTCCAGAGCGTTTAGAGGCGGTTAAATGAGACATCAAAACTTTAGATTTCAATCGCGTGAAATCGCTTGTGCAATGTGGTGAGTGACATTTTGAGAGTTGTTATTTGAAGAAATATTCGATGATATGGATATTGATAGGCTTATTGGGGCTATTTAAACCGGCAAGACATTCAACAGGTGTAATTGGAGTTACTTTAAAATTATCGATGGCTTGTTCAACATCTGAATCAAGAAGAATCATGTCTCCTATGTTAAGTTGGGAGGAGTATTAATTGGCTCTTGACAGAAAATGCAATGAAATACCTTTATGTATAACGTTGATGATGAGGTTACTGTATGATTCTTCCAAAGAAACTTCAGCAACAATTTCCATCTAATCTACATTAGACAAAAATTCATTTAAATTAATCAAATTTGCATTCTCATAGTTCAACTCTAACTCTGAGTAATAGTTTCCTACTGTCTCAAAATTATGATGTTATGGCCGCATGTAAGCATGAGCGCAGCAAACATGTAAACATAACTTTAATCTCTCATGCGACTATCCTAACATCGGCAAGTCAGAGTTGTCAGTCGAACAACGTACACCATGTGAGGGAATGAGTGAATCGGGTAGCGTAAAATGCCGGAAGTGTGACAACCGGGGATTCGATTCTGGTCTGTGTTCTTGGGGAGAAGTGTGGTGAGATGCAATGTCATTTTTACGCATGGGCCCCGCGATCCATGGGGCCCCCTGGCCTATGCAGTAGTAAACCAACCAATGACTAATTCTTCAAACAGTAAGGCAACCTATTACAAGCTAGCTTAGGTGTTAGAGTGCGATTTATTCCAACTTCTATACATTCATGGCAACAAGTGTTCATACTAAGTAACGTATTGTTACGTGCAATAGAAAGAGACAACTGGTGACATCTACGGGCAATAAACAACTTCAGGTTCGGAGAGTAAACGACTTCAGGTTCGGAGAATCGATTATGAAATCTACAGGAAAGTTCAGGAATAGAACAAATAGAATAGTCAAGAAGCTTTTGGAATAGAACACTCCAGAATAATCCGGAGAGTTTCTAGGGTATAAATATAACAGTTGTCATCGCCAGGAAAAGAGTCTTGTTTTAGACGTTGCAGTGTTAAGAAGCGAAAGTAATAAAGAAGCGATAGTGTGTAATTAGATTGCGATAATTGAAAGTACAGTGTTAACGATAATTAGAGTTGAGTTGATTAAATAAATGTTTGTGAACTTTATATGATTTAAGTGTAATAAAGAACTTATATATTAATTATTTAATATTGTGTTTTAAATAACGAACCATAGGCCACGCTCGCAACAGTATAGAGACTGTGTTTGTGGTTCCAGTATTTTTTGTACACTTTCAGTAGCCAAACTCAATTTATTTGGTAATCAGCGAAAAATTGTCTACTGTTATTTCATGTTAGGCCTAACGCGTAGGTACTAGAGATTTTTCGCCACGCAACTTTCTGGTCAATGTCGCTGTTCATAGTTTAAATTTATTTTGAATTACTACATTTCTTCTATTTAACGTCATTCACTTTGATTTCGTTGCAGCAGACATTTAAAAAAAAAGATGAGTAAGTTTTTTCCTAGCTCTATAACGTATCCAAAGATAATGGCAGTCAAGCAGCGACAAAAATGTTACCAGTGCATGCACATTCATATAAACATGAAGACGCGATGATAGTTTCGTCAGCCAAAAGTTGCTAGCCGGAGAAACAAAAAGTCACGTTACTGTCACATCACTTCATGCCCGCATTAACATTAGAGCCTAATGGAATTGACGGTGGTGACAAAACAGTTTCGTAACAAAAACTCTTCAGTGCGCGATAGGTTTTAACATTATTTACGTTATTAGTCCTGTAGCTAGTATGGGATACCAAAACATTTTTTTTCTTTCTTTTCACCAACGTTTCCAGTTGTATTTCAACGCTTCATCAGGGCTATAAAAATACATACAAAAGAATTCATGGGCTAGCAAGATTACCCATAGCTGTTCCATCTATGTAATTGTTGGTATACATTAGCTGTGTTCTTTTGTGTACCTTATTCTAGAACTCCCATATACTTGGAGAGAACAAATTGTTCTGTTAATTGAAGCTAACTATTTGTACTGTTCGCTTCATTTAAATCTTTCTATGAAAATGTATGAAGCGTTCTTTTGTGTATCTTTTGTTCTGTTCTGTTGTGCAGACACAAAAGAACACAGCTATAGAATAGATGGAATAACTATGGGTAATCCTGCCAGCCCATGTATTGCCAACATAGTCATGAACTACTTAATAAAACGAACCCTAAGTAAGCTGGAATCTTTATATATAATTTATTATAATTGGGTACTATTGGTAATTTTTAGTCAGGTAATGTATAGATAATTCTAAGGGTTTTTTGCAAATGTATTTTTATAGCCCTAATGAAGCGTTGAAATACATCAGGAAACGTTGGTGAAAAGGAGGGAAATATTTTTTTAATATCCCATAACATGTATGCCTAGAAATATGCAATTAATTTCTTTTTAATTTTTTCTTTGCTGAACAAGGATGGACTAAAAGAAATTTAAACGGATTTGGCTTGAGTATGAAGGATAATTGGGCGAGCTTTACATTTTTTTATTATTCAACTTCAAGAATAACGGTATGGCAATGACAATTTTTGTTTGCCTATTTGTTTTCTTAAAAAATAGAAAAATAAATTAAAACTGTAAAATAATCTTTAAAGTTTTGCTTAAATTAACTTACATATTTCATCTCTTTCTTACGGATAGGAAAGGGGGTTTGTTTTTTAGTATGCAAATTTTCTTGATATATGGCGGCTACTTTGTCGCGAATGATGCTTTTTATAGCATATTAGTTGCGTGTACTTTTCTATAAGTAATTAATCCCCAGCGGATTAAGTCTGGTGCAGTTAAATTACGTAGGTGCGGCCGCCATTCTGAATCGCAATTCTTTGGAAATATAATTCGATTAGGAAACCAGACGAAAACGATCACTTTGGGAATACGAAAATAGCTCATCTACCATTCCCAACCCCTTTAAAAATTCGTATCTCAAAAATGAGGTTGAATATTTTCGGAATTTTTAGCATTAGATAAGGCTTATGACTTCTAAATAATCATATAAAAAAAGTGCGTGCTAGAGGTCCTCAATAGTAAATAATTCTTTAAAAAAAAATATACTATTATTAATAAATTAAAAGTTGTGCTTGGTGTTATCGTATTTTGTACGAAAAATATAAAGTATTTAGTTTCATTTGATATTTACATAAAAAAAAAAATCGGTGGATTCTTATCGACATATGATTTTTGAAAATGACGTTTCATAGTAAAATTACGAAATTTCTAACTCCTCTAGTGGGGGGTGCGGCGTATTATTGGGAAATAAAAAAATTTGAGTGAGTTATTTTCGTGTTCCTTACAAACATTGAAATTTACATCATGTGGAATGGCTGAATTTTCCTGCTGATACTATTCCCGTAACTAAAAAATGTATGAGCCCATTTCCCTTAAACGATATTTCTGTGTTTTGTTTTTTATTCATCTATGGCCTTCCTGCATACATGACGTTTTATACCTGCTATAGTTACCGGCGGTCTGCCAATTTTAAGTAAACTTGGAATTGTAGGCGTAGTGTATGTAGATGCCGCTTCCTAGCACTGACATGTTAACTATTTCATTTTCTCTTTTCTGTGGGACTAATTTTGTTGGCAGGCGTGTGACAATCTTAAGTTTCATTTTCGCTTTAACATTCCAAATACATTTGAAATTATTGCTTTTATTGGAAGCTTGTCTCCTACAACATCAAATATCGCTTAAACCCGATTTTTAAAGAAGTAAAGTTAAGAAATTTCTGTTTGCCCGTCCCTGAAAGTATGTATAGGGGACAGAGAAAGGATTACAAATATTTTATTGCCATCTATTTATATTTGGAAAATCCACTGAGCTATGGTGAATATCGGACAGAACTTATTATTTGAAGTTCGACGAAATAAAGTACTTAAACCAAAAAGAAAAAACTACAGAGAAGTGATCCCATATAAATGCAAGCAAGTTCAGGAGAGTCAGCGGTCTATGTTATAAATCTCAGTGAGTGGGATAAATGGATAGGTATTCATTTTTTCAATAACTAAGCTGTGTACAAAATCGTGTACGGAATAAATAATAAGAATGATGGCATCTACCAACCTTTTATTATAACTGTGAATGAATCCTCTACAATGTACCACTGGCCACAAGATGCCATTCTTCTGATTATGCATAAATTCACGTAATTAATAATTTTTTCTTCCATTTTATTTTTTTTCAGAATTATTACAAAACAACATGAATTAATTCACACAGGTAAATAACTTTCCTAACTGAAAAATAAAAATTCAATTAATTACAAATCGCCCGCCATATTGAATAACCTACCATTTTTATACTTCAATGTTGGTAGTACCGGGGCCACGACCACGAGCAACAAAATTTGAGATTTGCTCAAACTTGGCCACGGCCACAGCGTGCTGTGGACTGTGGAAGCTAATGTAACTTTGAAATCCATTTACATTTGTTTGTTGTTTCAGAGGCTTGTGGCCGTGAATGTATTTTGGGCCTCATTCTCAGTGCTTGGAGTAAATTAATAAATTTTGAGTTCTTGAATTCTGGAGTCTATTGAATGTCCATCGTTCGTTGTAAGCTGCAGATGTTCGTGGAATTTACACAATTTGGTTGGAAAGTGTTTTTATAAAACTAAAATTTACTTAAAGTGACGCGAGTATTTATTTTAAAGAAACTTTGAGCATTTGATAATCATTTTGAAATCATAGTCTGCAATAAAAGAAAGGCAAGAGGAGATATAAAATAAAGAAAATGTACTCAGCAGGTATACGTAATATTTTACTATTTTCCTTCAACAGATTTTTCATTTATAATGGAAACAGCAGGAGCATCGACAAAATCTTCAATGGATAAAGCAGGACCATCAAAAAAGTCTTTATTGGAGTCTTTTATCATGGTTAAGTTAAGGCAACAGAATGAACTGCGCACGGAAAATGAGTTTTGTGATTTGACTTTGAAAAGTGAAGATGGTTACGAAATCAAAGTACACAAATTTGTTGTCTCCTCAGCAAGTAACTACTTCAAAGATTTACTAACACTTCCAATGAAAGAAAAATACGAAGAGTTCATTTTACTGCCAGATATAACTGGAGATGTTTTAGAAAAAATTATTACGTTCATCTACACCAACGAATTCGAAGAAGAAATCGAAGATGTCGAAAAAATTATCAAATATGCAGTGATTCTTCAGCTTGAGCAATTAGTTGAAATCTGTTCACTTGCACTGAGTGAATCAATGACGGATGATAGCTGCCTGAAATATTGGCGGTTTGCTGGAGACAATCTAATTTATAGTTTGAGAGGCAAGTGTTTGGCGTATATAGCAAGCAAAGCTGATCATCTTTTCAAGAGTTCAATATGGAGCGACTTGACTATTGAGGAGATGCGAACTTTACTTGCTGATGAAAGATTACATCTAGAATGCGACGAAAAAAGGATCTTTGAATATGTCTGGAAATGGGCTGAAGGTAAGGTTTCTGAAACCGAAAGCTTTTCTCAAGTATTTTCGAAAATTGTCGATTTATTTAATTACGCTGAATTAAAGCAGGAATTTATTCTTCCGCGAATTTTTTTCAACGATGATTTAACAAAGAATGCCGAACTTTTGCATAAAATTGCTAATTTAACTAAGCAAAAGTATGAAGAAGTTGCCAGCCATAGTTGCCATATATTTCATAAACCCACTCAACGTAGGTTACTCGGAATGACACAAAATAAGATGTTTATCGGCCTTGGAGAAGAGAGCATCATAGAAAAAAAAATCAAATTTCGAGAGGATTTTGCTTATACAACATTCGACAATAAATTGTTAATATGTGGAGGAACAGTAGAGGGCTCTGTTACTAATTCTCGTGAAGTGTTCGAGCCAAGTACACAGCAGTGGAAAAAGTTTCCATCCATGAAAACAAAGAGGCGGTGGCATCAGTGTTCATTTTTTGACAACAAAATCTATGCATGCGGTGGATATGATAACAAAACAGTGGAAATATTTGATTTTGGCAAAGGAGAATGGAATTACGGTCCAGAGATGCTTGCGACTAATTATTGGTTTGGATTAACTGGAGTAAATGGAGCATTATATGCCATTGGAGGAATGAATGAAAACGTCGAAATATTAGATCCTCGAACACAGAAATGGGATATTGTTTGCTGTGATTCTCGTAGTAGCCAATATGTACGTTGTGTTTCGATTGGCCCTTGCATCTATTGTTTTACTGAGGAATATAGATTTATCTTCGACACGCGATCAAACAAATTTACCGGCTGTGAAGATTTTAATAATCATTTTAATTTTTGTGAACTTGACGGTTACATTTATGGATTCGGATATCAAGAAACTGCGGATGAATATTCCCTGAATCTCGTTCAATATCATCTCGATGGAAAGCAAGGATTTAAGAAACCTTACGGATTATATGATTGGTCAAAAGTACCAGCTGTAGTATCTTTGTATTACTAATAAATTTCTATTGCATTCATGTATAATTAATGAAGAGAAATATACATTGTTTTTATTTTAATTTTAAGCCATTCGTTTCAATATTTTTTATCATTTCTTAAGCATTTCCTTTCCAATTTTGGATGTATTGGTGTAACTTTCAGGTACCTGGCTACGTAATTATTGAAAGTATCATAAATTTGCTGTTGTGAATTAAGTAAGCCTGAAATTGTTGAATAGGTGTGGCGCGGCGGGGCCTAAGATTTTTTCTTCAAGTGCCGTCATACTTGGGCAATTGATTCGATGAAAATGTATCCAGGAGTGTGTAAAATTTTCGAGTAAAGGGACAGAAGGTCGGCACAATAAAGTACTTAAAGCAAAAAGAGAAAACTATAGAAAAGTGATCCCATCTCATGTTAATGTAAGCAATTTTAGTCAAGTCAAGTCAAGAGTTCTTCACACGCGATTTACGAATTATAACGAATTATGGCGAAATTTTAAACCGAACCGATATCCGGGATATTTGTTAGTTTTTACTTACAGGCTTTTATTTTGGCCTAGGTTTCACTTATGCCTTTAATGAATGCACTTTACACTTTAATTGTTCGAATAACTTTTAATTTTATATTTCACGATGTCGATAAATTATTAACAGCTTGTTGCGCGACGGCAACCTGTATTCTTGTCTGTTATTTTAGTAGTGTCAATGGTCCATGTTAACTACGTTCCTGCGTTCAAAAACTTGTCTTTTTGCGTTTGAAAAATAATTAAAAGTTTGTCTTCAGGTCAAGGTATTCGAAGAACCAACAGAACTTAACAGACTATTCATTTTGTCTGATCTATATAGTTAGTGTATATAGTTATAATTATGTTTAGTTTAGAGTTCAAAAATGTGTGCTCATTGTTTAACCATGGGTGCTCAGTGTTTACTACACTTTGTTTGCTGTATATAGTTAAGTTTAATTTTAAGTTCAGACTTAATTACTCTTTAGTCTCGAGTTCAACCATATGTTACTACACTTTGTTTGAAGTATATAGTTGTGTTTAATTTTTAGCTCAGGCTTAAGTACTCAGTGTTCACTAGTTACCTACAACATATTTACAGTTTAGTTTCTAAGATCCTCTAAAACTTGTCGCCATTCATTTTATTTTTATCTATTATTCGGCAACATGTTGTATTACACTACAAATCATGCTACAAATTTTTATATTTTTGCTATTATTTTCATTTTTATTACTTTGCTAGTACATAATTTTTCTTTTGCTGCTCCAGCGCTACTCTATGTTACAATGGCCGCTTTGAGCCACCAGTACTCCTAATTGTTTATGCTAAGGTTTTGCTAGAATATGCATCTACTATTTTTTCATTTCCTATTAGTTTGCTATTGTACTGTATAGCTTTTCTTTTGATGCTCCAACGTTACTCTATGCTACTATGGCTGTTTTGTACCTCCACTACTATTAATTGTTCGCTTTTGCTACAATATGTATCTACTATGTAACTTGCTATTATGTGCCCAGCGCTTGGCGTGCCTTTGGCACGGGCACTCAAACAAATAAATGTTTATGTTTATGGATAACGTTAAAGTTAAAAATGGGGGCGACTAGGCCACTAGGACCCTGCATACATGGCACCAGAGTTGATCTACATTGTGTTTTTGTTTTCATCGTAAATTATGATAATTATTGTGCGTTGAGTTATTATCTATTTCACTCGCTACCGAAATAACAATAGAAAAAGGAAGTTAGGAATTTTTCAAATAGCCTAGTTACTTTTGCGCATCCTCTGTGGTTGTATTTTTTGAGAGAGACATAAAGGGATGGTTGCATTCAGAGCTATAGGGTAGTTTGAATACCTTAAAAGAAAGAGGATACTTTATAGAAGATTAAAGAGGACTGTTTGTCCTTCCAGGTGAAAACTTTCATTTAAGAACACTTTTGGTAAAAAAATTTATAAAAGAGCGAATTTAGCCATAGACAAAATTACGGAAAGGCAATTTCTTGCTATACATATTTGGATAGAAAATAGAAAAAAACACTTCGACCGATACTGGCAGTGGCACATTCAATTCACAATTTCAATAAAACATACCATCGAAATTAGCGAATTCCTTGTGAGTATCATAGTCAAACAATTTTTGTATGTGTGGACAGAGATTGCAGGCTGTGACTGTGTGCTATTGAAAGGAGATAAAAGGTAGGAAAAAGACACCACGCTTGGATTATAGAAAACATTTTACCAATGTTTTGCTTTTTTGGACTCAGTGATTAGACGTTATGTTCGAAGTGAGGAGGCTCCAGGTTTGATTTTGACAACTATTAACTCTCAAATATAAAGATTGAGAATAAAAACAAAAATAAGAAAAATAAGAATGAATTTGCCCAAGAAAAATTTTTACTGGTCCTTCACTACACCCCAGGCGTAAGTATACGTTAAAAGCAAGACCGAAAGAGAATTTGCATCTTTTAATCCCTCTTGATTCTATCGTGATATACATACGAGTAGAAATAGTAATTTTCCAGTGGATCCTGTGTCATGCAACAGCTTTAAACATTCATATACTGAGTTTCGACTTTTGATTGATTGATTGAAACAGAGGCTTGGAGCCCCGAGGGGTCCCCCGAAGGTAGGCTAAGTCAAGGCCCATTGTTCACCCTCCAGAACCTTGAGCGATTGCTCATAGGTCCCAACCGGACGCTCCTATAAATTTCAGTATTGGCCTCCAACTCTCTTTGCCGGCATCTTGTAACTCATCTAGGAGGTGTGAGCCAAGAATTCTGTAACGTATTCCGAAGAGTGCCGGGCAGTGACATAGAAAGTGGGTCACTGTTTCGGACTCCTCTCCGTTAAGCCCTGCATGTAGGATAATCGACAAGTCTAATCCTGTGAAGGTGGCCTCTGAGAGAGGAGTGCCCAGTGAGAATGGACACCAGACTTCTCAGGGTTGGCTTGTTAAGTCCTAGGAGCTTATTCGTTTGATTTGGATTTGGTTTACTCCACAGTTCCTTTGTTGTTCTACCTACATGAGGGATCTTCTAACCAAAGGCGACTGTGTTGGCGGTCAGCCTAGCTTGAAATGATTGAGACAAGTTGTTTTGGTGCAATCCCGACTTTAGAGGCCAAGACGAGCAAGTTCGTCCGTCCTTACATTCCCTGTGCCCCGGCACCCACTGCACTATCACTCTGTTATTCCGAGAAAGGGAGTTCAGGGTGGTTTTGCACTCCATTAATAATTTGGAGGTCATAAATGGTTTAGACAAAGCTTTGACAGCTGCTTGGCTGTCAGATGAGTTTCGACTTAGTGCGACCTCTTCCAAAAATATATGGTTTCGGATCTTCGGACCTTCTTTCTAATTTTGTTATTGTTTTGTCGGAGTAGATACTCAATTCAATTGGATTGTATTATTTTTGATGTTTTTATTTTTACTTCGATCCTAATTAATTAGGAACACCTTTCAGTGAATTGCTTGGATTTTCATAAAAAAACTATCTACAAAGGTTTGAAGCAGGCATGTATTCAGACCTGCAGCTTGCTGGGGGGGGGGGGGGGGGGGGGTCAAAACTAAATGTTCGAGGGGGAGAAAAAAGTCGGAAGTAGTCGCTTTAAAATTTTTTTTTCGTTTGGATAACCTGTCGATATTATCCTCATCAATGTCGATCTCAGAGTGGACAGACATTAAAGACTCATATCCAGATACTCTTTCTCGTGCAAAGATTGAACAAAGAATGACTGAGAGTGAGAGCTTGCACCTTGATTCACATTCAGAGGAATAGGAGTAGAAGTGCATGATATGTCACTGACTATTTCTTTTGATGCTAACTTAACGGATCTTGCTTTCTTCTTAAAAAAAATTGTTAATGGTCTTATCAGGTTTCTGCTTTCCACTTTCGGTACTATTTCTACTAGAGCTGAAAGTATCCGGATAATTTACTATCCGGATTATCCGAGATAATTAGGATCCGATTCCTCAAATCCGGGTATCCGGATAATCCGAATCCTAATATTCGGAATTCAACTATCCGGATCCAGACTAAGCAAAAAAAGGTCAAAATTTCCCTCAGATTGCATTGTTTCATTGGGAAAATATAAATTTCATGATATTTCCATTTTCTCAATGAAATAACACAAGCTTTGAAGCTTTTTTGCTTAGTCCGGATCTGGATCCGGATAGTTCGGATCTGGATAGTTCGGATCTGGATCCGGATCTCAGGAATCAGAAAGTTCGCAGATCCGGGTATCCGTATATCCGAATATTAGCAAATCCGGATCCAATTTTCAGCTCTCATCTCTACCTCCACCGCTAACTAGTGTAGGAAGTTTAATCTTCTCCTATAAATTAAAAGTAAACGTGAAGTTAAATTAAACGACACTACTTGAATTAATAAGAAAGTACAAAGCAACGACAACTCCCGCAGGCAGAAGAAAGCGAATGGTTTTTATTTTAATAGTCTTGCCGTAAAAATTGTGAAGAAAAATTGTAGAATGAACTTTAGTGGCATCAATCCAACTGATCGTTTTCAGCAACCAATAGTGTATAAAAATTCGAAAGAAAAATGTTCAACAAAATTTTTAAGAACAAAATGTATGGTTGCCAACGCTCATAAATATCTTTAGCGACCCAGATCAGCCAAGGCACCTGAATCAATATAACTCTTTGGAACCATTGTTCGCCGCCAATATTGAATGAAAAATCTAAAGAAAACTTTTCAGATCCTTCTAAGAAAACTGAATGATTGTGCCCCTGTTCGAAAGAGTGGACCACCAGAATCAATCCACCAATTCGTTTGGACCGTTTTCGGTGAATAGTAGTTAATCATTCAAATTCTTAAGAATAATTTGCACAACGCGGCGAAGTGTGGCGAGGCGAGGTTACATATATCAAGAGTTAAAGAAATAAAATGACTGTACGCTGTACACTATGAGAGTGCCCATAAAAATGCTGTGGCAGCGCGCGATGTAGCGAGACACCACGGGGTAAATCGCTCGAGAATGAAATTTTTAATTTTTTCGCGTGGTGCAGCGCACTAATTTTGATAGCTGGCATATTCTTATAGGTTTTCTCTTTGATATAATCGAAGGGTTCTTTATTCATTTTCATATATTGGAAGAATCTATCAGGACCCTAAGAAAAATTTAATGTTTCCCTACGAACGTAAAAAATTGTCGCTATGAAAAATCAACGGGCGGCTAGACGTTAATTGTATAACTAGGGTTCTACTGGAAGAACCGAAAAAATGCCGCAGTCAAACTTTTAAAAGCACAGCATCTTATGCGAATGCTCAAATTACGACAGGTGATGCTCAGCAGAAGTTGTCGTCGGGACTGATCAGCCAGTGATGGGACTTCCCTGGCAAATTATGCTAGCAAATTTGGGAATAAAGGGTAGCAAAATCGCCAAAAAGGTAGCAAAAATATATGTAATAATAGAATGTCATGTTTTATTTTATTATAATAATGTTTATACCATTAATTGTGAGAACTTCTCTTATTTCTTTATAAAAACACCATCGAAAAATTTATACAGACTGCTGTACTTAAATAGTTCATTTAACGGTGTAAAAATATTTTCATATTCTATCAGTTCCCTACCACTAACTTATAACAATGGATCACCTCAGAAGGAATAAGGTAAAGATAGTGTTTACCATCCTCCGTCTCTCTTGCCCATAAGCAGGATTCAGTTAAGAATAACTTTTGAAAATTAAAGTCGGAATGAGTTTAATTCCTTATAAGTGATTAAAATATCACTTGGCCGCAAGAAAATATATTTTTTGATTTACGGGTGTAAAATTTCATCTGATTGGTTGAGTTTTACATGTTTTTTATGAAATAGTTTTAATGGGTGCTCTAACGGTGATATACAGAAACACAATATTTTTTGTGCCACATGAAATAGCAAATCGCTCAGTCCATTGATATAAGTCAGTGGGAAGAAGACGAGGACAATATTTTCGTGGAGACAGAACTTTGCGTGATCTGTAATGATACTGCTAAAAATGAGACGTGATATTTCTGTTCAATCTATCGTAAATGGGCCCATTCCGGGTGTAGTGCGATCACTCCGGCACAAGCGAAGCACAACAAAGCCGATGTATGCGATTTTTGTATATAAAAAAAAGTAAATAATGTGAATTGATTTTGTTTTTCATTTCCTTTGTCCTGAGTCATCTTACCTGCAAGCGAGGATAAGATGACGAATTTGACAGCAAGTCAAACAAGTCAAAAAGCAATTCTAAGTTTTTAATTTATGAAAATCAGAAAATTAGTATAGTTCAAAGTAAACTTATTCACGATTGCCCTAAATAAATTACTAAGGCTTAGGTCAAAGCCACGTGGATATAAAAATGATCAAAGCTTACTATCGTCATCTTCCCCTACATATGTGATTAGAGAAGGGAAGGTGGAGAAGAAAAAACATTATTTTTATATGGAAACAATTATAAAAAAAAAGAACTACATATATGACGAGGCACGTTACGTTGTAACAATAATTTCAAACAAAATTGAATCACATTGAAGCACAGGTTGACGACGAGGAAAATTAAAAAAATTAAGAAATATAAAGCTAATTCAATTCGAAGCATATAAAAAAAAAGTGTAACGAGCTTTTTTCTATGTGTAATCCGTTTACTAAGCTTTTTATGGAAAATAAATTTTTTTATGAAACTTTTCTCAAGATGGCGTCTACATTTACTTCAGACAGGCAATTTACAATAAGCAGAGTGGCGCAGTGGAAGCGTGCTGGGCCCATAACCCAGAGGTCCGTGGATCGAAACCACGCTCTGCTAAATACTTTTTTTTTTTGCAAATATTTTCATTTTATTGAGCAGGAGGAATTCACCTAGTTATTAGTACCTCATCGAGTTTTGTTTCTTTTGTTTTTTTGGTGAGCCATGGCGATATTTTAGGCATGATATTAGTTTTCAAGGGTTATTGGATTAATGGATTCTTCCCCTTCGATTCCATTCTAAAATAGTAGCAATTTTTTAAGAGCATGTATAATTTTGGTAGAAAATATGTCACATATGATCAGAACCCGACTGGGTCTTCAAACCGGCCCGGGAAATTTTTCAAAGGCAAACAACCCACATTATTAGGGTGGTTTCGTAATGAAGCGAATATAAGCAGTGCAAGACAGTTTTCTATTCGCAAGTAATTTTTACACTCAGTCAGTATACGTGTGTGTGGTTCAAATGGAACCTTCCCACTGAACTGAGCAAAATATAGTTAAAATGTTTGCTAATCGAAGAGAAGTCTTCTCACAAACGAATAGTAAAGTCAATTTGGAAAAAGATACCGAACCACCATAACAATAAATAATAGCAGATAAATTGGATTTAGGATAGAGAATTTGCAAGATTTAATAAAGACGAAGACAGGACACATCTATCTATGCAGACAATATGTATAAGAGCTGTTACCCGATTTAGTCCATTTTTGAACTTGTAATTACAATTTTTATGAAAACACTGTGTGCAAATTTCAGCACTCCACGTCGACGCGTTCTCAGGTAGTGTTCAAATACAATATATAGTAAAAAATCAAAGTTTTATATGGCAACACCAAGAAGGGGTTGTCAGGTTTAGTCCATTTTTGAAATTTTATTTAGTGTTGCTATGAAAACACCATCTACCAAATTTCGTCACTCTACGTGTCGACACGTTCTCTGGCAGTGCCGAAATATATAGTGAAAAACGAAATTTTTGTATGGCAACCCTTTGAAGGAGTTGCCTGATTGGTTCCATTTTCGAACTTAAATGTACTTAAAAAAAAAAAAAAAGCCCGTGTTCAATTCAATTTTCAATTCAATTTATTAATTTTAGGTCATAGTACAATAAGATATAATAATCTTTTGCCTGTACCGAACAATATTGCGGAGAAAGACTACTACTAATACTAAAACTATACTAATACTAATATATAATTAGAATAGAAAAATAAACAATAAGGAAACATTTGATAGCTAATTCAAAATTAAATTTAATGATATAAAAGAGAAGAGAAAAAAAAGAGAAAAAAAAGAAAAAAAAAGAAAAAAAGAAGAAAATGAAACAAAGTAAATTGCATTATAAATTGGTAGAAAATTGTAAAAAAAGAATTGTAGAGGCGAGATCTTAGAAAAAGTTACATATCAAGTATATGCGGCTTATGAAGTTAGATTGTGGGGAGGGATATATTGGGTAATAAGTTTCCGAAAGACACCCAACGAGCGCGTTCCTTGCAAATCAGCAGGAAATGAGTTCCACACACGAACTGTTCGAACGAAGAAGGAGCTCTCCAGAATGGAATGTCTGTGTCGAGGTATCAAAATGTTCACATTTCTCGAAGATTGCATGAATACAAGCTCACTATACAAGTAGGTGGGATTTTTTGAGTAAATAAGTTTATGGTGGAATAACAAAGCCTTGCGAACCAAGTGAACATTCAAAGAGCAGCCAAGTAGAGCGTGCCGATGTAGAGAAACATGGTCAAAGCATTGGAGCCCGAAAACAAATCGCGTACAGTCGTTGAAAGCAACATTGATCTGTCTTCGACTGACTGCATCTAGATGTGGAAAAATCACGCTGCCACTGGATAAAATAAGGCATAAGTGGAGTTTTGACAAGCTTCAAGCGTAATGACCTTGAGAGGATATTATAGCCGATAGCCAGAGTCTGCGGAGACCAGTATAAATACGACGTACAACACTATTGATATGATTACAGCACGTCATCGAGGCATTGAAATGAACTCCCAGGTTACTCCCCGAATCACTATATCGCAATATCTTCGAATCGAAAAAGACTGAAGGAAGATCATTAACATCCACAGTCCCTCTAAATATTGCCATCGACCTATCAGGATTAAGTACCAAATGATTTTCTACGGCCCAAGTTGAAACTCTACTAAATCGGAATTGATGCGGTCTGCACAATCGTCCATGAGGCCTATTGCCTGCGTGCCAAATATAGCTGAACATCATCCGCATACAAATGAATACTGCAATCCTCAATAACATCAGGGAGGTCATTAATGTAAGTACAGAACAATAGTGGATCAACTATGGATCCCTGGGGGACGCCACATCTTAACGAAAGCGTATTTATTAGATATAGAGCCGCCGACCTTGACCTGTTGGGATCTATCCGACAGGAAAGAATGAATTAAGCTAAAACGGCAGACGAAGAAAAACTAAACTTATCTGACAACTTAGACAGCAATTTAGCATGGCTAACATTATCAAAGGCCTTGTTCTAAATTTCAGTACTCTAAATGAACGCGTTTTCGATTTATGGTGAGATTGGACAGACAGACAGATGGATAATGCCAAAAATCAAAATAACTTCTAATATCTGCATGGGTATCCTTGTCCAACCCATTTTGCTATACCAGCATTATTTGGGTGCGTTACAAACAGAATGCCAAAATTAATACCTATACCTTATGATTTCATCCAGGGTATCTATACAAAATTTCAGAATATATAGCTGCTTGCCATATTCCCGATCAAAGTCCTTTGTCTCCTCATTTCATTGGCGTTCATTTTGCAACCATATATTATACATACATACATACATATATCTGTAGAAATTGGAGAATAACTCCAAGTAATCGCGGATTTTTTTTTTAAAAATTATACTTTTATCGATTGTGAATACTTAAATGCGCATATTTGCAATTCATGAATCACTCTTTTAACTTTTTCTTTCCCAGTGGAAAATCGAAGGTCAATCGTACTTCCTGTGGCGAAAAAAAAAATTCTTCCCCATGTGATTCGTTTGATTACCGTTCAAAAAGTTTTTTTTTTCAATTTCATTGAAATTGTTTTTGATAATTTTCTTCTTTTGGTAGCATTATAGGAGTAGCTTATTTCACAGGGTACTTCCGGAGTTATCACATGATTTCCATAATTATTGTAGTGATTTGGAAATAGTCTATCTACAATTATGTATTAGTTAGAGATTATCTGATTATTCAAGTTTGATTTTATTTAGAAATCTACTCTGTTCTTTAACCTCACTTCTAGATGGCGCATAAGTAGGTATATTTATATTAATTGTAACCATTCAATAATTTTGGATTAATTTTCTTTGCAATTTGATTTCATTTTGATGTGACCAGCATTTTTTAGAAAGAGAAAAGGGAGAAAAGAGGAAGATGTCTTATATACAGGGTGTCTGATTTAACTGTCAAAATAAGGGATTATAGTAGAAGCGTTCGAAATGAACAATGGAAAATTGTGCGGGAGATTTTCCGTTCTACAGGGTGGCGCAAATTGGGAAAAACTTTATATAGTTAATAATTTAGTAGGTTGCGCTGAAATTACCTTCCAAATCGTATAGTGTCGTCTTTCAAACTGCTAGTTCCCGATGATCTCGAGACGTTGCTATGGTGCTAAAAATTCTGGCCTCATGGTTTATTGGTAAAACGTATCGTATCTCGACCAATCCGGGATGCATAAAAAAAAACCCAATGTATTAGATGGGGCGATGAAACAATTGCAGATTGAAGACTTGCTAGCTTATTACCAAGATGTTTGTGGTCTACAGTCTAAGGCACGTCGGCTATACTTGAACATTTTTAAAATTCTCACGATATTTTTATATTTTAACGGAGGAATACTGAATTACTGGACAACGACTTTCAAGTTTTTCTTCGAGATCGAAATCCTGATGACATTTCTGTGCTCGAAGGAGGTATTCTAATCGCAGTAAATATTTCTTACAGCTATTCCAAGATAGATATTCCCAATCCATCCCTGTCTGATTTCCTATGCATCAGTAGTATAACGATTGGGACAACAGTACCATACATTCTAGTGTTTATATTCTTCCTGGCAGTTCGTCTGCTTCATATGATGCTGTTGCTGCTGCTGCAAAATATGTGTTCGGGCTGGCTGGCTGTTAGTTATGTACACAAGATTTCCAATCTTTTTTCGTACTAAAAAGAAGGTATAACTAGAGGAGTGAGTAAAAGAAACATAACTAGAAGAGTGATTAACAGAGATAAATACCATAATTGATTGAAAGCAAGTAACAAAAATTACAAAAGTATAAGAAATTCAATGTTATAATAATGAAATGAACTTACATCCAGTAAATATTGAGTTGGCAAATATTTTTAACTAGAACTAAACTATTACTAAAATTTAGAAAAGAAATAGAAATAGACAACACGACGGACTTAATACTCTTTTTGAAAGCACTGATATAGCCACTAAGCTGAATACGAGCAGGAAGTGAATTCCACAATCGCACAGTCTGGACAAGATAAGAATTTTCCATCACTGTTTTGTGAAAACGTGGAATAATTAAGTTTAAATTTCGCTGTGAGGTTGTTAACCCCAAATTTTCTTTCAGGTAATCAGGCTTACCTTTGTTAATCAAGTTATGCATAAACACAAGAGCTTTACGTTTTAAATAAGTATCGATGGAGCAACCCAGCAGTTTAAATTTAAAAGTTGTAACATGATCGTATCTGCGTAGATTAAAGCTACTTCAACCCTACGCTTACAATCACTGTCCAGGTTCATATATACGACTTTGCTTAACATCAGGTTGACATTTTCACAACACTTCATATCTTCGGTTATCACCACTCCAAGATTTGAGACTTTACTTCGCACAGGTAGTACAGCACCATTAAGATATATTGGCGGAATATCTGCTTTACACAAAGGACCGCTAGAAAACGAAATACACTGGGACTTGGACGAATATAATAATAATCCATTGGTTGCAGACCGCTCGTGAATTCTCTGCAGATCACTATTTACTCGTTCAATGTAATCCTCCAGAAGTCTTATGGGTCAATTTAAATATATCTGTACGTCATCAGCATACAGATGTACCTTTACATCCTTTACCACTTCTGCAAGGTCATTAATAAATAGACTAAAAAGCAATGGGCCTAAAACTGACCCTTGTGGTACACCATTTGATAGCTTTAACGCATCAGATAATCTACTGCCGATTTTGACAACTTGGGATCTATCAGAGAGGAAACTTCCTACTAGACTGATTGCGGATTCGCTGAAATTAACAACTGTGGAGAGTTTACGCAGAAAAGTTACATGATTAACAGAATCAAAAGCTTTAGAAAAATCCAACAGGAGAAGAACACTAAAGAGATTTTTGTCTAATGCAGCTCTTAAATCAGTAGTTATCTTAAGCAAGGCAATTTCACAACTGTGGTTAGGCCTAAAACCTGATTGCCATTTAGTCAAAAGCATGTTGTCGTCTAAAAAGCACACAAGCTGGTTATACATTAGCTTTTCCAGGATCTTGCCCAGAAAGCAGATAAGACTTATTGGTCGGTAATCGGAGAGTGCTGCAGGCTGTCGCTTTTTAGCTACTGGGAGAACCGTAGCTACTTTCTAGCTGTAAGGGTAATTAGAATATGTAATACAGGAATTAATAATATGAGAAATATAGGGATGAATAAGAGGAAGAAGAAGTTTAATAAAACAAGGAGGTAAGTTATCTGGATCACTCGCATCAGATTTAATAGAATAGATAGCTTTAAGCATTTCTTGTAGACTTACGTTGCGGAAACTAAACTTACTTATGCGCTGATCACTGATAGGAGCAATGTTTGAACTAGTATCGGAGTCAATATACGGTCGAGTAGGTAGACTAACATTACCTGAAGATATAAAATATTGATTAAGATCATCTGAGCATAACCTACACTCCTTACGATCTTTACCATAGAAGCTTGGGTTTAAGCTTGGAGCTAAAGTATAAACGCTTAGACTGTCTAATAGCTGAGGTAACTTTGTTACGAGCAATTTTGTATAAACATCTCAACCGGTTGGTATTGAGCCGTTTATATCGACGGTATAATAATGTATTCCTTGGTGATTTCAATCTTCCTACTGTTCAATGGCAAGTTTCTGACGATGATGACTCCCTGTGATGTGTAAGTCAAATCAGTGAATTAGATAGTACAGTTTGCATGCAAGCCTCCCGTCCAACGCGATCTTTAATTGGATAGCTGACGGCAGTTCGGTTGATGCCTAATCATCTTGCATGCAAGCTCGTTTAAAAAATGGCATTGAGGCGTCAAGTCTTGCGTATATTGGAAAATTATAGCAATAAAAGAAGTAGCAGGCTGATAAAAATCCAAGAAAAAAAATGGAAATGAAGGTATTGGTAAATGATGTAATGCAAATCATCCCAGAAAATCTCATTTTCCCAGAATATATTTATCAAATTCTCTCAAGCATTTCTTTTACGCCATCTTGAAAACTGTATAATGTCAAATTACTATCACCTCAGCTGCCATGGCTTTTCATCATGCAAGTTCTGCAAATTTTAAAATATATGTAATACAATTTAAAAATTAAATTAAATGCAAACTGAAAGGAAACTCTAGATAACTTTTGTTATGTATACTCATTAAGTGAAGGGACAAATTATTTTCTATATTTTAAGGGGGGGGGAGGGGTTACCACATTTTTTCGTGAATTTTGGTGTTTTTTCTATACTTCTGCAACACGTAAAAATAAAAAACCGCTTGATGAATCCGAATTATCCTAGTTTGCAAAGTGTCTACATGAGTACTGAATAAGGCAATAAAATTTCAAAGGAATTCGTTCAATAGATTTCGAAATATCGTCGTTACCAGTTTGAAAAATACAGTTTTGAGAAAAATGCGTTTAAAATTCAAATACGATTATCACCAATAAAATTCGAATACTTTGGGTACTCAATCAAGACTAAAGTAAACGTTATATTCGAAACAGGAAATGAGTTTAGAGGTGTAACAGTTTTTCTATTGCGCATTTAGACCTGCATTTGTATTAAAAGGGCTCAGGTAAGAAACCTAAGCAAAAGAGAAGGGTTTCGATGCTGGAGCGCACGCTCCAAACACCTGGCCTGTTCAATGCTGTAGCTTCACGACTCCGAATATCGGAAAATCACTTTACCCACATATTCTTCACTATATTTGGTTGGATACAACTTATGTAAAAAAATAAAAGTTTTTTTTTTTTTGAATCAGTTACACGGGATGACCGCTAGGGTTTCTGAAAAACCGGATAATTTACAACCGAAGTTTTCGGTTTTTTGAAATTTGATAACTGCGGTTTTTGCGGTTCATGCGGTTTCCTAAAAAAATATAGTTGGAAAATAAATAAAAACAAATCAAATTTTAATTAGTTTTATTGAATCATGATATTATTATTTAAGGGGGGGGGGGGTTCCACCAAAAAAAGCTCACGTGGAACATAAACGCATAAAAGTATGCAATTTGAAAATTGAAACAAATCTCTATATGTATGTACATGCAAAGCTATATGGTGCTGTGGTATTTCGGTCATCTGCTTAGCAGTAGGATTGCATAAGCATGGGGAGATTTTAGATTTGCTGTCGGATTTTTCATAGATTTCATTTGGAATTTATAAAACGTTGTGTGTGCGTGGAGCAGGGAAGGGGCGAACGAAATGTGTGCTGTTGGTCAGAAACGTTTCCTTATAATTTGTCTGGCAACATTTATTGCTTGGGTAAAATTTATTTTACTGAAGTCGCTCATCAAATAAAACTCTTCCGAGAACTCTGAGTTGTAATGTTTCATATAATTTTGGCAATGTTCACACTATGTCAGTTTTACCATTTTATTAACTAGAGATAGAAAGAACTACTTTAAAGAGGTAATTTGACTTTACCAACAACCTTTTTATCCTTCATACAGCTTCACTAAAACCCATTAGGGATTAGGATCCATACAATAACATAAAAATATCGGGACAACACGTTTTGAGATATTCAAGGATAACCGAAATATCCATTATCCTTGAAAGCAGCAAATTTTCAGAAAAATGACTTTGATTAATATTTCTCGGAAATCTCAAAGCTGCACAAAATAAATAACGTTTGTTTCATGGAGATACGATGATAAAGGTACATCTACTAAGCATAATTTCCCACAGTTTTCAAATTTCAAAAGACCGTATCTCGGGCATATATGGATCGCAACAAAAAATTGCCATTATCAATATTGCCAACCTTCCTGTGAAATTTCATCAAAATCGAAGAATCTATTCACAAATTTACACAAAATTGATCGATTATCTGTATATAACGGCCTTATAGCATTATATATTTCACATACCTAGTAAAATTAAGTTTTCTCTTCTTTATTCCATAATTATTAGACTGAATTTTACTAACACGTCCCATGATTAAATAATAGTTACTAACAATTAGTAACAAATAAATTATAAATAGAACTGCTAAAATAAGAAATTACCAATGATAAAACTTAAAATATTCCGCGAAATCTACACTCATATATGTATACCTAATGCAGAAAATGGCGGCATACACTTTTCGAGCCTGCACACTACAGCCCGCCGCAGAGCTTTCAAAACAAGTGAATGCTTTCCGAAAGCACATCAATCCATCTGACGGTGATGAAATGAATTAAAAACGCCAAATTGTATGCAAAATATATAAAAACAAGAAATTTTTGTCGTTACCATAGTTAACATTATTTTGACTCTATTTCCTTTATTATTGCACTAAACAATTTGAGTTTTTCAAAATAAACACAAAAAGGTTGGATCTTTGTTACAAATTGAACTTTCTTTCCAATAATATCATAATTGTGATAGTTATTCGTCTCTAAAAATAGCAACTTTTAAACCAAAATATATTAGTAACCAAAACTTTTTTACTAGTTTTCTCTCTGTCACTTCCTCTTCCACTTCAAATCCTTCCATACTCAAGTACAAATTTATCTACTTGATGTACCATTATTACGTTATTATGTACCAAACTTTACAAAATTCATGAATTTGAGAATTTTATACAGCTAATTACATAAATATAAAACCCCGAAATCTTTATTTTTGACACGTCATTACCTAAGTTTATGCTTTTTCTCAAACTATTTGGAATTCGAATCATGATAATACGCACAGATTTGATGTAAAGTTGTATTAACTTTTCGGGTTTTTTAAGATTTCAGTAATAATCCCCCTTAAGTGTGGATTTAGAAGCAATTTTTTTTAAGAAATTTTCTATTTGATTTGCTTAGAGTATAAATTATGATTTTGTCAGAGAGCTAGGGTAGGCGATCGCCTCGATTGCGCCCCTCCCCCGCTGTAACCGCCTTGGGTATAAGCCCTGAGAAAGCTGGCTAAGATGCGTAACATATGGACATCTTGTATCGACAAAACAAAGAGAACCGAATTATTTGTTTGTGAGCTGTGCATTTAAAATACACAGTATTTCGTTTTGTCCATTAGATATGAACAAAATGAGTTTCCATTGTTTTTATAAATAATTATATTTTCGTTATTTTTTTAAGTTTATGAAGAAATTATTATATTTTGGTTTAGAGAGTAACAAAGAATTGTTATTGTGTGAGTTTTAAGTTGCTAATTTTTCTAAAATGAAAACCTTATCTCATTTTGTCTATGTTTGCCCTACTTCTACATGTCTAAAAGTCAACGGCTTACGAGCACTTTTTCTACTTCAAATCATAATGTCATCTCTCTTCTCTTTTCTGATTCATGTCACCATTCTAACTTTGATCTTTTTATTAATGTACTTATATTATAATTTATAATAACTTGTGTATAAATAATCAATAAATGCTAATTTGATTTGATTTGAAATCAGTGGCAGATCCAGGTATCATGCCACCTCCCTAAATTAAAGTAAAAAATATCCGGGGGGTCCTCGGGGTCATAACACCTCCCTAAATTAAAGTAAAAAATATCCGGGGGGGTCCTGGGGGTCATGACACCTCCCTAAATTAAAGTAAAAAATATTTAATTTATTGAGTTATTTGAAAATTATTTTATATTTTTTTTTATTTAAATTCAACTTCAAAAAATTATACAAAATATTTTTATTCCAAAACTTCAAAAAATAAAAATTTCTTTCAATGAATAAATTATTGTATGCATGTTATGTATGTGTATAGGTTTTTCTCAGAACTTTGAGTTTGGGACCCCAACTTTGGGTGATTCAAAACCATCGAGAAACACTTCCCAAGCCACGAAACAGACTTCCTCACTACCACATCAGAGCACTAACTTAGTCCTAACACCTATCATTTTAAAATATTTGCAGCGTTCTTATGTAAAACCACTGACATGTGTAATATGGACTGAATACGTCCATAGAAACACACTGCAGTAAGTGGGCTCACTTATCTATATAGCGCTCTCTTTCGGGCTAAGCACCAAGTACCAACTGAGAGAGAACTGTAAACAACAAATAAATAAGTGGGTTCGTCGAAATAAATGTTTTTAAATTAATTATTTGGGTTAATTAGTGATAAAAAGTGTTTTACCAAAGGCAATATATTCATAGATACTCAACAGAAAACCGAAAGGTTTTATTAAAATCACTTTTCAACTTCCCTCCAATGGTTTTCTTAATGTTGGCATCAACGAAAGAACTATTTTTGACACAAAAAGTTGTACTCGCATGAAATAGCATATCGAGCAGTCCTGTGGCGACTTGACGACATCAGGCGCGGCGTTTACGATCTGGGGTAGCCGAATTAAATCTGTTCGCTTTTCGTGAAACTCATCCAAGGTCACTTTGAGAACTAGAAAACGGTATGTGTAAGTAGGCTGTGAAATAGAATTAAGAAAAGAAAAATACAAAAGGAATTATTGCGTTCAGTCAGAAGTTGAAGTGATAAGATATACAGAATTTTCTTAAATCGACGTTATAACGTTAAAAATATTTGTTGGTTCTTGATACATGAATAAAAAAAACAAGATTCAGGAACAAAGAACCAGGACTATCAATTGGTAATTTAATGACGGAAGACATATGCTCAGATAGCGGTCCCTTCCCTCCTTTCTATCTTTCTTCCAGTTTTATAGCTGACTTGAAAACGAGGAAGGCGTTACCAAAAGCTGACATCCATACACCGTTCCCTAAATCTAATTAGGTACAAGAAGTTCAATCACCAGCAGCGCGCAAGGGCACCGAACCAGACTCTACTGGCCGAGAAATCTCCAACTGCCTGGTCGCAAAGGTGCTGAAATTACTACTGACCAGTCTCTAACTATCTGTCAAAAGGACACTGGAATAAGTTCGATCGTTCATCACAAGTTGAACTAGTGTTCACCAGCTCGACGATATTTGACTCCAGAACCCGACGTAATTAGCAGTGACGTCATCGGTCGATGATGTATCGACCTCGACAAGGAAATACCTTTGTGCCTGGACACACCATGTCCTTGTCTTTGGATTATATATATTCTTTTACCGTTAAATTTTCAGGAATAGGTATCCGCTCCCTGGGGTGCTAATTATCCACAGACGGTAGGCGTTACAAGTACGTTTTGAGCTGTCATGCATTCAGTTTGCAAGTTGAAACCTACCAGCAACACTCGCTACCGAACTACATCTCGACACTCATTATTAGTCGTGGATGTTACAACTGCGTTATGTACCTGTGCTACGCTAACAAGAACCAATAATCTCCAACCCACAAGCACTGTTGCCACAAGACTCCACCAGAGGCCAGATTCACTAATTCGGAGAGTTGTGGAGTTTTGGAGAGGAGAGTTCTTTTGCCACTTAACTCTCCACTCTCAATTCTGTAACTCGTGGAATTTGTATTGAGATTTACCAAACTTTCTATTCTACTCGGCAAAACTCTCGGCTGTGTTAGTTGTGGAGAAGTAAGAAAAATATTTCTCACCTGAGTATTGGCTGCTTTTATTGTCCTTTGTGAAGATACCAATGTACCTAGGATTTTCAAATTGATTTATGGATTCACTGCATATCCTGGCTATGTTTACAAAAATTATGGAAATCCTTGCAATACTTACAGAGAAATAAGGAATTTTGTGTTTCAAGGTACCCGATAAAAATTGTAATTCGAATATGGTCAATTTGGTCGTCTTTCACTACAGAAGAGATGCTATAAAAAATTTAAATATGCACGTTAAAGCTTGTATGTAGGATGAAATCGCATCTACATTTTGTCCCCTAATTAGATATTTAATTAATTTTTGACTCCGGGAAATAGTTTTGGAGATAGCTGTAAAAGAAGTAAATCAGTCCTTCATAAGATGAAAAAATGGCCGTTTTCTGGTACAAAAACTCAACTCATTATTATGAAGAACCGGTAAGTCGTGGAAATTCACTTTCTATGAGAAAAATGTTCACAACAGAGCACTAATGGATGTGAAACAAAGAACGGAAGAAATATATGCAAAATGTAGGAACTGGGGTGTATATGATCCACGCGCAAAAAATCCGTCTTTCGGCGGTAAAAAGTCAGTTATTAAGTTAAAATGATCAAAAAAAAAACTACGCCACTAGATTACCCGTTTCTCCCTCTTTATTTGGTACCAAACATGACGTATTTTGGACAACCCCCAATGGTGGGTGGTACGACCCCTCACCCCCAAAAGCCCCACCCTCAGAAATTGTTCACCTATATATTTGTACTCTAGACTCTAAATCCACAGGAAAAAACCGCAATGCTCTACGACCCTCCCACACAGAGTTATCCGTCTTTCAATTTTTCGATACTTCTCACGTTTTCTTTAACTCCTCAAATATGTTAGAGAATCTCGAATGGAGAATTAGGGAGTTTTAACCGGGGAAAACGAAAATTCTCATCTCCCAAACTCCCAAACTCTCCGAGTTAGTGAATCCGGCCCCAGGAGTTCAGTACCTAAGGGTACACAGGAACTGGCTATACGTGAAATAAATAGTTGGTACTTAGGACATTATACCTGAGTATCCACTAAAGGCCATACTAAATATGCCAGAGTGTAAAACTGAGAAAAGTTTGGATTGAATGATTCCTGCAGTTGTCACCCTAACCTACTACTCTATTAAAAAATCACTTTTTGTAAAAAAAATTATAATAAAAAATGACACATCATCCACAACCCCTCTAGTACCCCACTACAGTACTGCGGTGGCTACGGAGCGGACAAGAGGAGCCCCCCCCCCCCCCCCCCTAATTTCAATGCTAGTTCCGCCCCTGCTTCAAATTGAGCGAAAACTCATAAAAATTTACACAATTGTAAACGAGTTTTTTAAGCAATTTCCGCTCGATATGAATCACGAATAGGTGAAAAGGTCTAATTGTCTGAGCATATTTCTTCCCAAGGTCGTCTAATCTGATTAGTTGATCACCATTCACCAGCAACTTATAATTATTACATTATGGATATTAATAGTTTGCCCTTACAATCTTCATTTAATGATTAATTAATTAAATTTAATTCGATGATGTAATTAACAATGCGTGTATACAATAATAGGGGAAAGGACGTGACTCGTGAGTGAAGTCACAACAAATATATACAATACCTGTGCCTCCCTCTAGCTATGATGCCGGGTGTTATAATTTGTAACTATCGCACGCACAACCATACTTCTTCAGACATAGTGATAATGGTATGATGATGATTATGATGATGATGATGATAATAATATAATGAATAACAGTTATCCACACACACACATAATTCACATTTTGTGCATTGCTTAAAAGCTATTCGATGTAATGCTTTTCGTGTGAACACGCTATTTCTAAACTCTACTACTTCGTCCATATCAAATGGGTCAAAATGCTTTCTTTGGGGTTTTGTATGTTTTTTATATAACATCTTTGGTTCTACCTATAGATATCTAAATGAACATAATTATATATATATAAAAACATACATACATACATGTCCCCTCTGCTGATGATGGAGAAGAAGAATATTTAGCTACATATAAAAACGGTTCACATTTCAACAAATTTCTATAGAGAGGACACAGAATTGCGCGCGCAACAATTTGCATCCTTCCGGATTCATAAAACAGGAGCTGATTCCAGAAAGCTGAGCTTTTTCTGGAGCTGGATGCATATGATGCTTTTTCATGGAAAAGTAGTGGGAGGAAATTAGTGGGGAGGGGGGAAAGAGTGTTAAATATTCCTTTTTTCAACACATAGCAATATTCATAGTATCGCATACATGTCTTGATTTCATATAAAATTTATATTTCTGCTGCAAAGAAAAGACAAAATGGGAGCATTTTTGTTTGTTTGTTTTTATATAAAAGCTCCCCCCCCCCATCGCGTCATGGTTCGTCGTAATCGTAATCGTTGTAAGTAATTGAAAATGGAGGAGAGCTTTACTAATTCAAGTTTCAAGTTTATACACAAGAAAAATTTGAATGAAATTCGCCGTGAGGGGGAGTTGTCTGTTTTTTAGAGCTTAACTTATTTTTTCGATGGCACTTTATGGTGCATATATACTTATACGATGCGGGGATGGATGCTTTTTCTCCTCAACTATATCTGGTGTAAAATGGAGTTTTGCGAATAGCGTAAAAAGGGGAAAAGTTATATATATCTATCTATATGTAAGAAAAAAAAAAAAACAACAACACCAACAACAAAAACAACAAAACAAAAGCTCCGGGTTCCAGAGCACCCTGAGGAAGACTCCTCACTAGAATACTTTTAACAGCGGATCAGATCTGTTCATAGATTCTCCTGCTGGTTTTATTTTTTTGAAGATTTTAAGACTCAAGAGTTGTGTGTTAGCCCTATCTATATAGCCACCCGCCGTACTATACTATTTGAAAATTGTTTAAGAGTGTGTGCAGATATTTAAATCGCGTTATTTATATTTATAAATTCGCGTGGCTATCGCGTATATATGTACATATGTATGTCATATTATGGGTGCAGCAGCAAATAATATGTGCAATCTTTAAGAAATAAATAATTTTATAGTTGCGTAAGGTAGTCAAAAAAAAAAAATAAAAAAATAAATAAAACCGGGTCAAATGTTCCTCGTTTATTTTGCTCCTTTTTTTCTCTAGTATATAGTTAAAGTTCAACCCTTTTTTTTTTGTTTTTTTTTTTTTGGGCCATCATCCAACAGCATCCAACCAAAAGTATATTCATAGCAGCATCAGCAGCACCATCATCATTAGCAGCAGCAGCAGCAGCAGTGTTTCGGTTTTTCCATGTTCCGAATCGGGATAAAATCCTCGTGTTTTAGATGCGCTTAAATGCGACGATGATATACATACATACATAATTTGTAGGGAAAAAGGAAGTAGCAGCAGGAGCAGCAGCAGGAGCAGCAGCAGTAGCAGTACTACCATCTCGCCGAAGGATGATAATATAAGTAGTAAGAAGAGGTGTTAGAAATGTGTAAAAAAGTTCACATCGCTCTTTAAAGTCTTTATACCACAACTGAAATTCTTCTTATTAAATCTTAAGACTCCTGCGAAAGCGTTTAAGTTTTTCATCAAAGAGGACGATAATTGCTTAAATTTTATGTGTCTGTGAATGCGAGAAAACATTATTTTCTTGTTTACTATTTTTACTACCCCCCGCTCCCAGAGAATAATAATTCTTGTGCGGTAAATGTGCGTTGTTTGCAATAATAATAATAATAATGTGCGGTAAAATCGTTTTGGATTTACATCTTAGTGTAATACTAAAAATTTGCGGATTTAACTTTTATTTCCGTTTATCTTAAGAAAATCGCAAAAGTGTGTGATTGTTTTGTTGTTGTTTGTTTTTTTGTCATAGTTTTTAAATACTTAAAAATTGTCGGCTTATTGCTATACATACCTAAATCGTGGTGGCAAAAACTCTTTGTTTACTGTTATTTAAGGTGAAATTATTAAGAGCATTTTTAATCTCGTTTTAATATAAAATACGAAAAAAAAATAAAATAAAAAAATAAATAAAATAATAAAAAAATTTTCTTTACCTACATATTACTGTGGATAAGTTTATAAAGTAAACGAAAAAGTGAACTAAATAGTTTTAACAGTCGGGTGAGTATCGATTTATATTATTTTGATTTTATTAAAAAATTATACTTTATTGTAAATACATATCTACTATAAATTTTTTTTATTTTATTTAATAGATACAATATATAGTTAGTGCTAGTATTATGTAGTACACTATAAGCATATATTATTAGGATTATAGATTAGAATTTAAAGGAATGTATATACTACATAAATAGTGTATAGTAGATATACAACCTACCTACCAACCTACCTATATACATACATATCTCAATCAATTAGCATATTTTTATTTTACATTATCCTTTCCCAATCCTTTTTTATTATTACTACCTACATATAGTACCTACCTAATTAGCAGATCTCTACTTATCTATAAAATTATAATAAATTTATATGGAACTATTATAAATGGTGAAAAACAAAAGAATTTTTGGAAGAAAGAGAAAGAGAGTGAAAAAAAATTTTTTTTTGGAACAAAATTATAGTGGAAAAAAAAGCTTGCATACCTCTAGCATGCGACCTGTGTGTGCAAGAAGAAATTTCCACCATGTATACTACAAAGTTCCAACATCAACCTTGAAACTTTTTCCTTCCATAACTATTTAGTAACTACCTTACCTATCTATCTACACCCACCTACAACCAAAATATTACAGTTGAAATGTTACCATAAATTGTTTTGATTTCAAAAATGTTGATTCACTTTATGAGAGTCTTTGCCCATGCAATATAGGCGAGTTTTTGTGATTTATTCACAAATAAATTTGTGTTCATCGTATTTGCATATTAGTTCTATAGACACACACACAAACACACCCACACATACACACACTGATTCAAACTACCTACAGTAAAAAAAAATATAGGGCTAAATTGTTACCCCTGTGGTTACTGATAACAATTTAGTTTAACGTTCATAAATTGATTGCTTTTGTTTGCTCATCATTTGTCAGTTTTTCTTTTTGTTTTTATTCAAAAAGGAAAATTTCCATGTTGACTTTTCATCGTGACTGATATCACGACTAAAGAATATTTTATGTAAATTGTCTTAAATTCGTTCATACATAACGTTTATACATATGTGTTACATAAATGTATATGGAGAGAAAATAATTTATATGTTTTTTTTTTGTTTTAGATGGTGAAATGCGATTTTTCGTTGATATGAATCCGATGCTTTTGGATTGTGTGAATGAATTTTGAAATTTTATTTTATATATTTAGTTAATTGTTTTTTTTTTATTTTTATTTTAAGATTAAAAGAATTTTTTAATTGGAAAAGTTAAATTAAAACTAGACTAGATTCTAGAAATCGTACTGACCCCCGTGTGTTGAGGAGGTTTTTTAAATGACAAACACAACTTTATTGTAGGTATCCGCCTAGATGATGAATTCATGAATTCATTGGTACTAAGTTTGTAATTCCTTTTGTAACGCATAGAAATAATGATGGCCAGAGCAGAATGGATTGGACACCCAGTTATTTGGATGTTTCCATGTCTGTCTGTTCGTTTGTCTGTCCGTCCGCACGATAGAGTGCTGAAATTTTGCACCCTAGCTATTTAGAAAAAAAAAGTAAATTTAAGTTTGAAAATGGGATAAATCGGGTCAACACAAGTATTTCGTTTTTCACTATACAAGGTATGTTGTTTCGCATCCGAACGCTATGGATAGGTCGGTAATGTTTAGATAAAAAAAAAGTTGTAAGGGTGGGCAGAAGGGATGGGGGATGCGAGTAAGTTCAATAAATGCCAGAAAGTAGGCAATTATCTTTTGGGAATGAGTTTTTTAAACCATTTTCGCTGGACATGTTCAAGAAAAAGTGCAAAAATAAAATAAGTAAAAAACGAGTTTTCAAACAAAACTAGGCCAAGCCGCATGAAAAAATAGGAAATAAACTTTTCTTCATACACAGAGGTGGACTCAGATTTTTTGATTGGGACATTTCTCTTGAATATTCTTTCTCTTCATGAATCAAATCACTTATTACCTCTGATTGATCATACTGAAAGATATCGGTGATTGTCAGCGAATAAAATCTGAAAACCTGTGTGAAGAAAAGTTTATTTTGTACTTTTCATACGGCTTGGCCTCAGTTTTGTTTGAAAACTCGTTTTTTTACTTATTTTATGTTCTGCCTTTTTCACGTTAACTAAATTGTTATTACGTGCTGCATGGAGATATTTTAAAACAATTTTATGACGGCTGAAAAGACACTGATTTACTGAATTTTCCCGATTTTCAATGCTTTCCACAGACTTTTCCTATTATTATGATTTTTTTTTAAAAATTTACATGATTTTTCCTCGATTTTTCATGCAAGTTTTCATGATTGTTGAAGGGAAAGTATTGATGCCAGTAGGACGGAAAAAAAATGATTCCGCATAGCTTATAAAACTTTTTTGTCAGAAAATTTTCCGGAAAAGTCGGAAAATTCCGGAAAATGTTTTCGGAAAAATCGGAAAACTCTGCATTTTTCCTGAAACGGATTTATCACTAATCAAATTTGTACCAAATTTTCAAATGATTTTTCCCGATTTTCCGTGTTTTCCATGGAAATAGATTCAATTGTCACGCGGCATGAACCTGTGTGCCAAATTTCAGCTTGGTCTAACACCAATTCTTATGATACCCTAGATAAATACCCGTATGTAATTTCGTACGGTCACACATCTGTGCAAGTTTGATTGTTGAAGCGACTTTTCGCATATACAGGGTGTTTCGCCTTAGAAGATCAATAGAGCAGGAGGTGATAGTACTCACCAAGGCAAACAAAAAATTGTGTGGAAGGGGGGGGGGGGAATATCAACGACTCCTCAACGCTCCATACCCCCTCCTCTCAGGAGTTACGGGCGTCTCAACAAAATAATTCGGATTTTTTACTTTGAGCTCTATTTTTTTTTGCAAAATGGTCATTAACATAATTTTTTTTATAAAACCTATAAACTGTAGACTCTGCTCTTTAATTTGACCTATTATACCCTATGTGCCATCTGCAGCTGTTAAAGAGTTATTAGCTAAACACCGTACGCCCTGTACTTTTTAAGGTACATGGTGTTTTGTGAAAAATTATCTTTTTTTCTTAATCACCCCGTAACTCGTAAACGGTTGATATTGCAGGCTAGGTGAGTACTATCAACTCCTCCTCTATTGACCTCCTAAGCGAAAACACCCTGTATTTCTAGAACGGCTCGTCGGATATCAAAATTTGCACCGGAAATTTCCATGGAAAACCCGGAAAATCGGGAAAATCCTTTGAAAATTTGGTGCAAATTTGATTAGTGATAAATCCGTTTCAGGAAAAATGCAGAGTTTCCCGATTTTTCCGAAATTTTTTTCCGGAATTTTCCGACTTTTCCGGTAAAAAAGTTTTCTAAATTATGCAGGATCAAGTTCCCTATCTACTGGCATCATTACTTTCTCTCCGACAATGGTGAAAACTTGCAGAAAAAATCGAGGAAAATTCATGTAAAACGCTTTTCCGGAGTTTTTCAGACCAAGGAAGCGTTTGAGCGTTTTGCAACCTAAGGCAAAGTTGTAGAGCGAAATGAGTTGCATAAAGTTGCTTTTGTGGAAAACTCCGTGGAAAACGCTGAAAAGCGCGAAAATCATGGGACAAATTTTCATCGATATGATTAGTCATAAATCTGTTTCAGAAAAAAATGCAGAATTTTCCAATTATTCCGAAAATTTCCGGAAAATTTTCCGACAAAAAAGTTTTATAAGCTTTGCGGAATCATTTTTTTCCGTCCTACTGGCATCAATACTTTCTCTTCAACAATCATGAAAACTTGCATGAAAAATGGAGGAAAATTCATGTAAATTTTTAAAAAAAAATCATAGTAATAGGAAAAGTCTGTGGAAAACATGGAAAATCGGGAAAATTCATATTATATGGGATCAAGTTGGAATACAGCTAAAATGCGCTGTTTAAAACATAATTTGAATTTCGAATAAATTTTTTGAAAAACTGGTAAATCACTGTCTTTTCAGCCGTCATAAAATTGTTTTAAAATATCTTCATGCAGCACGTAATAACAACTTAGTTAACGTGAAATAAGCAGAAAATAAAATAAGGAAAAAAAGGAGTTTTCAAACAAAACCGAAGCCAAGCCGCATGAAAAAGTAGAAAATAAACTTTTCTTCACACACAGAGGTGGACTCAGATTTTATTCGCTGACAATCACCGATATATTTCAGTATGATCAATCAGAGGTAATAAGTGATTTGATTCATGAAGATAAAGAATATTCAAGAGAAATGTCCCAATCAAAAAATCCGAGTCCACCTCTGTGTGTGAAGAAAAGTTTATTTTCTACTTCTTCATGCCGCTTGGCCTCAGTTTTGTTTGAAAACTCGTTTTTTACTTATTTTATTATTGAATTATATGCCTGTTTACACACTTTTGCATATACGGTTAAATCGATCCTGAAAGCATTAAGTCATTGAGTATCGTTTCACAATCACTTCCCGGAAAAAGATTTTCATAGGCTTTCATTTTAGTTTTTGCGAGCAGTTTTTTCCAGTCAATCTGCGTTTTTAAAAATCACACAAAATCATGGCTGAAAATTTTCGCGTTTTAGTTTCATTTTTTAACGAAATGATTTCTTTTTTTACTGGCGGCGGGTTTTTATTCCCGACAGCTATTTTTGTTTTTAATCTGTTAAATTAGATTTTTATTTTCAAAAGTGACACTTTACCTAAAGGAAATATTCTAACCAAATGATTTAAGGTGCAATCCTCGTATAACCACAGTCGGGTATGATTTGACGGCATAAATTTAAGATTTATTTGAATGTGATGCACTCAACAAGCAATTGTGAGACAGATCTACGAAAACTGTTTGATAAGTAAAGGCTCAACCACAATTTACGTATACGCAAGTAATTCTATTTACGTAAAGCTAACGCGCCCTTTAAATTTAACAGACGTACACAAATTAACTTTAAGTCGTCACAGATGAACTTTCTTTAAGTTTAAATGTCGAATTGCAGTCAGTAAAGGTGCGGTAAGAATCATCGCTCATTCCGTATAGAACGCGATGTGTCAAACAATTAAATTATTACTAAATGATTAAAAGTGCAATGTAAAAATTAAAATGGAATAAAAATGGTACTGCGAATTAATAGAAAGCACAAATCAAAAATCAACTTCTATTTGTTAAAATTGAAAACATTAAAAATCAAGATAATAACTCTTACGGAATGTGATATCTATTTAGGCTAAAAAAAAAAATTTTTCAGTCTCGTTCAAATTCCTAAAGCTCTTTACTTCAATTGTAATTGATCCTGAAACAAGTGGCGTTGAATGGAAAGATGTTTGTGTTTTTAACAAAATTCCCGATTTTGATCAATATACACTTTGTCCAACCGGTTATTCAAAATCTTTAAAATCGGTCACACACTGAGCAAACTTAATGTTGAGAGCGCGTTGGCAATGAAAATTTATAAGTACTTGGAAGTAAGTTTTCAATTCGCTGCCTTAGGCCGCGATTACATTGTGCTCAATTGAAGTGAATAAAAAATTTCAGCGACTTCAACGATTTCAGTGATTAGGTGGTGGCACTATTTGCGATTTTAGACAGGCTCAAGGGCATAGATAATTCGAAACCCAATTAAAACGTATTTTAATGCCATAAATAATAAATAATTATAATAGTTAAAAAAAATAAATAAATATATAAATTTGTATGGCAACCCTACGAAGGAGTTGGCCGATTTGTCGTATTTTTTAACTTAATTAACTTTTAATTTTGTACAAAATGTCAGCTCTTTACGTCTACGCGGGAGGCAGTTTTTTTTGGCAACATCAGGAAGGGGTTGCCCTATTTATATCATTTTTGTAATTTTATTTATTACTGCTATGAAAACACCATGTACCAAATTTTAGTTCTCTACGTCGACACGTTCTCAGGCAGTGCCCAAATATATAGTAAAAACGAAATTTTTCTATGGCAATACTACGAAGGAGTTGCCCGATTTGTAAAATTTTTTGAACTTGAATTTACATTTTATTTTTAAAACGCCGTGTACAAAATTTGAGCTCTCCGACACGATCTCAGGCAGTGCCCAAATATATAGTTAAAAACGAAAGTCTTGTATGGCAACCCAACGGCGGAGATGCCCGATTGGTCCCATTTTTAAATTTAATTTTAATTTTTTTTTTTAAAATGCCCGTATACAAAATTTGAGCTCTCCACGTCGACGCGTGGGAAAGTTTGAAGAATATATATTGAGAAACCAAAATGTTGTATGGCAACACCAAATTAATTAATTAAATTTTATTTACTATTGCTATGGAAACACCACATACCAAATTTCACCTCTCTACGTGTACTTCTTTGTCAGGCAGTGTCCAAATATATACTAAAAAACGAAATAATTGAATGGCAACCCTACGAAAGAGTTGCCCGATTTAGTCCATTTTTGAACTTGTATTTGCAACTTTTATGAAAACGCCGTGTACAAAATTTCAGCTTTCCACGTCGACGAGTTCTCAGGCAGTTTTTTTAATCTCGACAACAGCGCCATCTATCGTACACTTTTATATATTAAGATAATCAATAATCGTTCCAAGCATCGCTTCAAGTTCGAACAAATCAGATCGCTGAAACTCACAGAACAATGGCAACTAAATTAGCGAAGAGAGCGACTGGAGAAGAAATGTAGTGATACCACTACACACCAATTCCCCATATCGGGTTCTAAAATCGTTGAAATAGTTAAAATTACGAAAGTCTCCTAATCGCTCAAGTCGCGTGCGATATAACCGCTGTTTTCATTGAAAATATACTAGGGAAGAAATCGCTAACATAAAAAGTACAGCGTAAAGACCAAACAATTGTGTTAGGTACTGTTACGGACTCTTCTCTTCTCACATCCTCTATATTTCCCTATCTCTATCTCTATCTTCTCTCCATCCTTTGTATGTGTCCTCTGAGAGAAGAGTGTATGGTGGGTATCGAAATTTTTAAGGAGTACTTGTTTAGCCTCAATAATTTTCCACGATAATATTGAATTAACTTTTTCCTCAACATTAAATTTACTTGACTACAAACTCAAATTTTACCAGTGTGTTTCCATCCAACATAACGTTTAAAAAATACGGGCTGACGGGTTTCCAATATATACTAAATGAAGTTGCTAACCATAATTAATATTGGAAGGTAGTTAGCCTATCTCATTGTAGAGTGGTTTGTTTCTCGTGCTTCTAGAAGTCTATTCAATAAGAACAGAAGTACTGTTTTAGATATAGACAATCGGAAGTTCCACAGAGAAGCTATTTAAAGTTTATTTATTAGCCGAAAGGTGTACCTAAGTGAAATTCTGGAAGGAATTTGATGATTGCCTGGACCACTAAGTCTGCTTAAGAAACTGGAAAATTTCTATACCAGAAGTCTTCCAGTTTTCTAATATCGTCGGCTAGAAGAAGGTCAATCTGAAATATCCGATTTAATCCATAAATATTATTTGAGTCGCATTTCACCTTTCTAAAAAGCTAGAAATCGTCGTTTAATCGAATCATTACGGTTTCGAATAGTTCCAACATTATTCCTATGAGAGTTAAGAATAAGAGAATCGATAAAGTACATTCTCGAAATCAAGTTTACTATTGTCTGCATAACAGGATTGAAGCTAAAATATGTAGAATTGTACATGTACATGGCATTCATGAAAATTTTTAATAAACTTTGGGAAAAGAATTGATCCCTGAGGCATGTCGAGTCGCATGGGAATGGATTTGTTTTTTTTTTATTTGTCTCGGAAATCAATGTTCGGTCGCTCAATTGATATCCATTGTTACACCAAAAATAGTAATACAAGTTTTGTCATGAAAATCACGCTATTGATAAATTTCTATAGGAAAGTATGACATTTTTCCAACTCTTCTTCACCCGTTATTTGCGCATATAAAAGGTGGAAGTTGTTCTCTTGATAAATATCATTAACGTGTCGCATTTTTACCATTAAAAACTTTTAACCCCACATTAGGAAAACCAATGGAGGATTGGATTACTTAATCACTAAATGAAGGGATGAACTTGAACACATCTACGTCCATACATACATATGTGCAGTACACTGCACGTACGTATGAGTGTAGAATAAACGTGCGTATATGTAGCTTTTATACAAGCTAAAAATATTTTACTCTGTATCCTCGGGGGGCTAATTAATGTTCGCTGAAGTCAGAACTGAGCTGGTTTACAAGCACTTTTTCAACTTTGTAGCGAAATTATTTAACCTTTGCTTGGGTTATTGCATGGCTTCGAAAAGAGAGGAAACTTTACCCATGAATTATGGTGCATTATTTAGGAGTAGTTTACAACATATGGTATGCAATTTTGCATGAGAGCTGACTTGTTTCGAATATATATAACTGTATTACGTACATACGTACAATGGGCCCACCCTCTCTTAATTTAAATAAAAATTTCACTGTGTTTTGTGTTAATTAAAAGCCTTGAGGTGTTTTTTTGTATAATGCCTTTCAAAGGTGCAACATTATATTGCGACAGGCTTCTTTGATTTTCCTTATATAATTCTAGGTTTTAATGGAATGAGATGGATTAACTTACACGAGTTATGGGATTTAGTGATAGTTTTATATACATATGTACGAGTATGTATATAATTAGTATAATTAGCTGATGTTTAAAACTGATTGGTAGAATCTGACGTGATTTTTTGACATCGAAACCATACTTGGAAGCAAAAGGAACAAAGCTGTTAACGTTTTTGTCATGTGTTGAAGAGCAATAGAGTGGGAAGTGTAATCTAAGATCTCGGATGATTTTCTAAATATACACGAGTGTGTATGCGATTTATCTTAACCTATTGTGCTACAATATGATAAAAAGCAATCATAAAATGATATTGGAATTGGTGAAAAGAATGTGCTCTGCATCGAATTTATCACATTTCGGTCCCTTGGCAGTCTGGTAGTACTTAAGGTTATGCTTAATAGAAAATCCATATTGAATCCCAATGACAGCAAGATTTTTATTGGAACGTGAATTTCAAATGAGTCTAGCTTTAAGTTCACTCAGTCGTTCGTGCTGAATAGTTACAGGAATAGTGATCACTTCCTTGAGAATAATGTCAAGTAAACTTTGGTTGGATTATTCCATAGGTAGAATAACAAAAGACTAGTGGGAGAAAACTTCAACGAGGAAAAAAACAATTTTGACAATAAATAAGTTAACTGTGAAAATTCTGGCGCCCCTTCACACTGGGCACTACTAGTTAATCCTGGGGTCCATTCGCACTGGTCACTGCTAATCCTGGTCAACTGCTGCGCTTTAATTTACTCTTCAGAATCAATATTTTCTTGTCTATCTAATCCTATACGAACTAGTGGCGAAAATTGCTTCAAAGCCATGCATTACCGCAGGCTTGGAACTTTTTTTTATTAATTTCTTTCAACTAGGCCTTTTATTTCAGTAATGTTTTTTGTGATGTGCCTCAGGGGTCTTTATTAGAACCACTGCTGTTTTCTTAATTTGTTAATGTTCAGCTGTACCTTGCTTGTTATGAAAACCCTCTCTTCTTCAAGGAATATCTATCTAATAAATATCGATGATTTTATTCCCCCAATATTTTCGAAATTTTTTTTTATCTTCCTTTAAAATATAAGCAATCCTCTTTATCTAGGGTAATTTTTTTACCGCAACCAAAACCAGAGCTGTGAACGTGATTTTTTTTTCTTTAACCAGTATTTTCAGAAAATTTTTTGTAGTACATACTTCTATAATTGAGTGTATACTCATACGTTCCTGTTACCTTTATTTTTATGGTGTTGGTGCTTTTAGCAAAGATAATAATCAAAACATTAAGAACATTTCCCAAAATATTCAGATGAATTTATGATTTTACCATAAAATAACAATTCATCACGAACCTTTTGAATAATTAAAGGCTCTGAAAAGGAGAAAGGTGCTAAGAATGAGGGGGGTTATGGTTTTTGAGTTTCAGAGATTTATGTTAACGTTAGACATCATCATGCCTATGGGAAAAGCATTCATGGAGGAATACCAAAACCTTCTAAACTTTCAATTATAAAAGTTTAATGGAATTACCGTAAACAAATAATCATTGTGTGCGGATGTATGTATGTATGTAGGTATTTTTACATATAGACAAAGAAGAGAATTCTCTTAAAAACTTCTTCCATGTTTTCGTTTTTCTGTTCGTAGATGAAAAGGAGTTTTTCTTATAAAACTTTTCTTTTTGTTGTTGCTATTTTGCGTTAAGTAAAACAGCGGGGGAGGAGTGGGGGGGGGGTGGGAAGAAAGTTCAAGGAATATTTGTTTTTAAGTTAATTGTTGTGAAAACCACAAAGTAGAGCATAGGCTTTAGGCTGAATTTAAGCTCAAGTAATTTCTCTTACACAATTCCAGACCTGTTTCGTATCAAAAGGTGCAAAACGAACTAAATGAAAGTCTTAAAACTGGGACCACAAAATGTTTGTGTGTATAGAGATATAGACAAATTGATAAATTTTTGTAACACGTTATAATGTGAAAAATAAATGTACTTTTAAACAGCTTTTAAATTTGTTTGAAATTTACTTTTAGTTATATATTTATAAAAAGAAAAGTAAGGGTAAATGTCTATACGAAACCTATATGAAGGACGCCTAGGAATTGTTCAAATAATCATGGTGTGTGTGTGTGTGTGTATGTGGGAAGGGAATGGGTAAATGAAAAATATATTATTTTAGAAATAGAAGTCAAAGCTTTTTACTTCATATTTTATGAACCATTCTATCATACATAGAGTCCCGTATGTGGTTTGGGACCCGAAGGCAATGGGTAGGTCATGTTTATATAAACAAAAAATTGTATGGGCTGGAAGGGGGGAGGGAAAGCGAAAAAAATTCAATAAATGCCAGAAAGTAGGCAATTATCTTTTGGTAATGAGCTTTTTAAACCATTTTCGCTGGATATTTTCAAGAACAAGTTGAAACAATACGGAAAGTGTTACAGTTTGGGGGTACACAGTGTGATGGATCATCTTAAACCAAGGTTTTTCGGCTTCTTAAATATCATACGAAAAATTGTTGTTGATAACGTATTTTTTATTCAATAATATGAAATAAGTAGTAGATAAATAAAAAAATCTTGCTAAAATTCCAAAATTTTAACTTTATTGGGTCTTAACCACAAAATGAAGAGGAGCAAGGGAAAAATTTATAGACCAGAAATTATTATCGATCTAACAAAATTTAAATCATCTTCATAGGCGTAACGTTCATAAGTTGCTAGGTGTTTTATAAAAACATACCCAAATATTTTTAAGGCACGTTATCTCAGAACCCGTTAGAATCCCCCCCCCACCCCCAAACAAACAATTTTTGCTTGTCGAAGCATAACCATAGCCTACGGGACCACATACAGGACACCCTGTATAACATACTCCATGATACAGACTATGCAAATTTATTAAAATTTTTTTTTTTTTGGATAAATAATCCTTGCAGATTTTCAGTTTTACATATCCAACAACAACACTGCAAATGTACTGTTATAATCCATCAATCAATCTTTTTATTTACATGATATGTACACAAGATTAGAATTCTTATACTAGTACAATGCAAAGAACGGCTAGGTTAGCTAGTAAACTACAAAATAAAATTAAACGTAAAAAAGAGAGAGAAAAATATAACGTAATACTTACAATATATTAGATAAATAGTAAAAATAGAAAGGGAAAGAAAAGAAAAAGAAAAGAAAAACATAGTGGAAAGATAAGAAGAAAAGAGTTCGACACAATCAGCTAGTAATTAGTGAAATACGATTACGTTATAAGCTTCTTAAATTCACTGATAGAAGTAACACTCTGTGCATGGGGGGGTAGGGAATTCCAAAGGCATGCAACCTGAACAAAGTAAGATCGCTCAATGATGAGTGAATTGAAACGAGGAATTAGAAGCTTACGTCCTCTCAGGGACTGCAGAAAATTGACGTTACAAAAAAGATACTCTGGCACACTTGTGCGAATAAGATTATGCAGGAAAATCAGTGCTTTACCCTTTAGGTACGAATCTAGAGTACAAACCAAAATCAATGATCTATAAGGAGAGATATGAGCAGAACGACGCAAACCGAGAACAAAACGTATACAGTCGTTGAAGGCAACCTCAAGCTTTCGATTGCAAACTGAGTCTAGTCTCATGTATATTAAACTACCATAAGCAAAAATAGGCACCAAAAGTGTCCTAACTAGTCTCAAACGCAGATCGGCGGGAATTTATTGGCAGACAGCCAGAGTCTCCTAAGCCCACCATAAATTTTGCTTACCATAGATTTGATATGATCACACCACCTCAAACGATTATTAATTTTCACTCCCAGATTGGTTATACAGTTTACATATGGTAGTTCCACTTTATTAAGCATAATTGGGGGAAGATCCTCAATATTAAGATCAGAATTAGAGACGGTTATACATTGCGATTTATTGGGGTTAAGAAGCAGTTTATTTATCAATTGCCCACCTAAAAATTTCTGAGAGATCTTCATTTATTCTGCAGATACAGTCCTCAATCAGTCCACGAGGTCTACATAAGTATAGCTGTACATCATCTGCATACAGGTGCAATTGAACGACATGCACGACGTCACATAAATCGTTAATGTAAAGACTAAAAAGAAGAGGACCTAAGACTGAACCTTGAGGAACCCCACAAGTTAAATGCATTCGGGAAGACGGAACTCCTTTTATGACCACCTGTTGCGACCTATTTGAGAGAGGAAATTGGATATAATTTTAACAGCTGAAGAGGAGAAATAAAAGTTTGCATATAACTTACGCAGCAGTTTTTCATGTACAACACAATCAAATGCTCTCGAGAAGTCTAACAAAACCATCACACCAAGATCTCCCTCATCTAGAGCCGATCGCAAGTCCGTAGTGACCTTGAGTAACGCAGATTCACAGCTATGTCGTGCACGAAAACCAGACTGATATTTCGCCAGGAGATCATTACATGTTACATAATTTTCAATCTGAGCTCGTATAAGCTTTTCCAAGACATTTTTTAGCCGACATTTTTTTTTTGCAATAGGAATAACATTAGCTATTTTCCATACTTCTGGGAATTGAGATGTAGTTAGACAAGTGTTCATGATGTGCCGAATGAATGTACGGAAAAATGTAAGGCAATAAGATCTTGAGAAAACGAGGATTTATTTCATCAAAACCAGTAGCATGGGACTTGATAGAGTATATCGCGTTAAAAAAGGTCATCATTCTCCACACACCGGAAAGAGAAGCAATTAACACTTTGTTCACGTAAAGTAAGAAAGGACATGCTAGGTTGTTGTAGAATTAATAAATTTGATGCTGGACCTGAAGTAAATTGCTGATTAAGTTCCTCAGAATCAAAAGGACAATCAGGGTAGACATCAGTATAAATGGAAGCTCGCTTCAAGTTTCCCCACAAGGTTTTGGAAGGTAAGCTTGGATCGAATTGAGAAGAATAATACTCACGCTTAGCTCCCCTAATCTGTACAAACATTGAATATGCGTAGTAGTAAATAATAGTAACTCCAGGATTACTGAATAAAATATGCTTTTCTAGCCTCCGTTTTTAAGTCATGGCTTAATAAAGTAAAAATTTCAAAATTGCAACTCACTTTCTATACATTTGCTACTATTTTTTATCAAAAAGAGTAATTGAAAATAGTTGTCCGCAATATAAAATAATTTAAATATGCTTCAAAATCTTTATAAATTTGATAATAGCTTCAACTAGTGGGCATTAAGTAGTAAACATAATGATTGAAGGTTATGAATTATTTATTTATTTTTCAGTGGTATAATTAACATTTTTTATTAGTTAGTTAGTTCCCATTACAGAGAACACGGGGAAAAATACGAAAATTAATCTCTTCACCAGCTCTTGTACTGTTGTCAAGCACAATTGATATAAAGGAAAAAATTTCATAAAAATTAATTTCGAATCACTTTTAATAAATAAATAAATTAAATTAATTTGTCGATAAAATGCGAAAAACCACCATTTTAACGATATAGTTGAAGTTGTGGCCTCAGATTGGGTCTCTGGAACGTAGGTCACAACAAGGCCCATTGTTCGCCATCTAGACGTATGAACAATTGTTCAAGCGGATGATCTCATAAGGTTCAATATTAGCCTCCAATCCTCCTTTCTCTCCGCATCCTATGCATACAGGATAATCATCATCCTTTGTAGGTGACCCCTGAGAAAAGAGTGCCCAGGGAGAAATGACATCAGAGTTCTCAGGGTTGGCTTGTTTAGTCTTAATAGCTTATTCGTTAGGTTTGGGTTAGATTTACCTCACAGTTTCTTCGTAGTTCTGCTCAAAGGGTTATCCAGCCAAAGAAGACTGTGCTAGTGATCGGCCCAAACTGAAATATTAGTGGCAAGGTGTTTTGGAGCCATCCCGATTGTGGAAGAGGACGCCTCCGAGGCTGTACCAAGACGAGCAAGCTCGTCCACCTTTTCGTTTCTGCCGATATGTTGTGATCTGGCACCCAAAGAACGAGTACTCTGTTATTTACAGATTAGGAGATCAGGGTGGTTTACACTCCAATCAAGTTTAGAGCTTGTAAAGGGCTTTGACAAGGCTTTGACAGCTGCTTGGTTGTCCAAGCAGATGGCAATCTCCTTATTCTCACTAACTGAGTTGACGAGATGTCTTCACGCTTCAAGGATGGCCTTGACTTTTGCCTGGAAAACTGTGACATGGATTTCAAGGTGTATGGAAATCTTCATATGAGGCTCCTCGCAATGCCTGCTCCGGTGTTTTATTCAGATTTCGAGCCGTCTGTTTAGATAATAGGGTTTGTCAATGGCTGAAGGACAGAATGTGATTTCCATTCTGCCCTAGGTGGAGTTTTCGATTTAAAATTGCTTTTCAGCATAATCTCGACACGAGGTGATCGCTGTCCCTTTGTATGTGTGGTGCAATAGACTGCACAAACTCAAAGATAGATTCGTGTGAAACCCTTGTTCCAGTGTGAATTCAACTCTAATTGAGATGCAGTCTAAGCGCTGCGATTGCAGCCCCGTTCTTAATATGCATTTGCACGATGATATAGGATGACCTCAATAGCTAGTTGACTTGAGAGCACAACTTACACTAAGGAGGTACAGTCTTTGTATCTTTTCCAGTATCTTACGATGTTTGGAGAAATCTATTGCTTTCCACCACACTACAGAACCGTAGGTTAACATGGATCGATTGACGCTAGTGTATATCTATAGAATAATTCGTGGTTTGAGTCCCCACTTTTCCCCTGTGATTCTGCGGCACATTGCGAATGACCTAAGAGCTTTGTTCGTTGTTCTCGAAGTGTGGTTTCTGGTTAATATTTTTATCTAGTATGATGGCTAGTTATTTTACCCTGCCCTTGAGTGCAGTCAATAGAGGACAGGTTCAATTTGAGAATCTCCTTTTCATAGTAAAAAGGCATAGATCAGTTTCCAGTGGATTTATGCTCAGTCCGACTAGTCGAGTCGGATCCAGTTTTGCATCAGTCCGCAGAATTCGGATTGATAACTATTAGTGGCTAAGATTATCAGGTCGTCTGCGTAATATACCATTTTCTTCCCCATCCGGGTAAGTGTTAGCAATATATCATCCATAATAAATGATATAATTTGGATTGAATATTTAAAAGACTTAAGAAAAAATAAATCAAAAAATCCCTATGAAATTTTTCGAGCTCTTAAATTAATCTTAAAATTCCATGTGCCTCTTTGTCCCTTTGATTTTAAACGAGAGAATCTGTGTAAATTGGATTAAGCGAGTAGAATAAACAGTGCTTTATCGTAAAACCCGAAAATGTAGGTACAGATTTATGCATCAGGAGGATTCTCAAAACAAACAAGGAAAGGAATAAGGATGAAATTATTTATAACTCTCTCCGCCTGACAGATGGAATTATTAAGGTGTTTCTGGGGTTCTCCGAAATGTTGCATATATTCATCAGTTGGCTCCTTTATTGTTTTCTTTATTTATTATACAAAATATAATGTGATTCTACCAGAAGAGAGCAGCTAAGAGGTTGTTTATAAGGTGTAGGTATGTCATGTTAATTAAATATAAAATGCGTGGTTTTAAGGTGAATTTCGCATTATTAAATTGAAAAAAAAAATATTAATAAATCGAAGAATGGGGGAAAATTAAAATCTATAGAGTTTCGTGCTATACCTACCTATAGATTTCGGTTATCCAGACCATAGTTTTATTCTCCAGAGAAAAAAAATGAATTTCTTTTTAGCAAACTGGTGTACCTATATCACAGAAAAGGATGTAGAGAGAGTTAATTATTATGGGCGTCCAAAACTAAGGTGCAAACCACAATGTACGTTCATCGATGTTGATAAATGTCTAAATAAATAGAAATACTTTGTTTTTGCGTAGTTTTGACGACATTTATCAACGCTGATGAACTTATAAATGGTTTTCCAATAAGAGGAGTTATTTTAATTAGCCTGCTATTTCGGTAGATGTCACTTTTGGAGCTGTCATTTTTTGGACATTTGACAAGTAGAAACTACGCCATTAATAAAAATGAACGCATTGAATTTATTAAAATTCACTATAAAAATATAAATATAAAAAATATAAACGGTTCGTAAAAGTCGAACATTTTTGGGTCGTCGTGAAGCACCTTGTCGGACCACCGCAATACAGAAATTGGTAGAAAAATTCGAGCTGTCGGGACAAGTTAGTGATGTGAAGAATAAAACCCGTGCACGTCGCTCAAGAACAGCCGAGAATATTGCTGCTGTAGCCGAATGTGTTGAAGAAAACCCAGGTTTGTCCATTCCTTGTCGTTCTTTGGAATTAGGCATTCCACAAACGTCATTACACCGTATTTTGCATAAAGATTTGGGTCTTAAGGCTTATAAAGTTCAGTTAACACAAGAACTCAAGCCGGCCGATCATCAACAACGTCCAGTCTTTGCTGATTGGGTCCTTGAAATGCATGAAAATGATCCGGAATTCCATCGAAAACTCATCTTGAGTGATGAGGCCCATTTCCACCTCGATGGCTTCGTCAACAAGCAAAATTGTCGCATCTGGGGCTCGTAAAAAACCCAAGAGTTATTGTTGAAAAGCCTCTCTATCTTCAACGTGTGACTGTTTGGTGCGGTTTATGGTATTGATGGTATTGGATGGTATTGATCTGGACAACGTTTACTTTCAACAAGACGGCGCTACGTGCCCATACAAGCAACGAAACCATTGATCTTTTACGGGAAAAGTTTCCGGACCGTGTTATCTCTCGAAGAGGTGATCACGATTGGCCACCGAGATCTTTTGACTTAACACCTTGCGACTTCTTCCTTTGGGGCCACGTGAAAGAGAAGGTCTACGCCAACAGACCAGCGTCGATTCTCAAGACCTCAAAGATGGAATTCGTGAGGCTATCGAGGACATAGGGCAGCCACTTTGCGATTTGGTTATGGAAAATTTCATGAAAAGGATATGGTCCTGTAGGCGTGGTCGTGGTGGTCATTTGGCTGATGTTATTTTCCATTATTAACGGCATACCTTCCTCTTTATAATGAAATAAAGATCCGATCACTTATCTCAAAAAATGGCATTTTTCTTTGAATATCAAAATAACACCTCTTATTGGAAAACCATTTAGAACCTTTTGAATTGAGTTTAATATTTCAAGTCATTTGCTCCGAATAAAAATTCCTTTGTAAGTTATCAAAAGATGGAAAGATATACACCTGACACTCGATTTATACGGTGGATTCGTTCTCCAAAAGTACCGTGTAAACCGAAACCGTGTAAATTGAAGTCGTGTAAATTGAAGTCGTGCAATTATATTCACGTTTTATATTGAAAAAATATACATCTAAAGTAAAACAATATTAAATATTTCTTTTTAATTATATTAATTTATTTTGATATTATAAATATGTCGTTTTTCATAAATTCAGGCGAGCATACATATTAAATCGATAAAACAAAAAATTAATTAGTATTACATAGGAATCGGCAGTGCCGTCGGCCTCTCCGGCCGTCGTAATTGAATTAATTCAATAACGTGAGAGATTACCCACTCTATTCAAAAAGGTTTCTTCTTTAAACAATATACGCTGGCTGTTTTTATCGATGTAGAAGGTGCCTTTAACAATGTCCTTCTACATAAGTGCACTGAAACGCTAACAAAACATGGAGTGAACCGGTTCCTAAAATACTGTATCGCACACATGTTGAATCATAAAAGAGTCGAACTGGGCGGGGTAAGCAGAGTAAAAATAGTCCAGAGAGGAGGCACACCTCAAGGCGATATTTTATAACCATTGTTGTGAGTGATCATTATGGATGAGCTCTAACACTCATCCGGATGGAGTACAAAACAGAATGTTACGCCGACAACCTGGTGATCTTGGTCATCGGTAGCTACGAATCTAAACTATGCAGACTGGTGCATAACGCGATCCAAACGGACTGGGCTACGGATTTCCGGCTTTGCATTAATCCATTGAAAACAGATTTACGCCTCTTTACAAAGAAAAGGACCATTCCCACATTGAATCTGCCCTCTATCGGCTCCACACGTTTGGAACCGAAGGACAGAATAAAATATCTTGGTATTATAGTAGATAGAAAATTAAAATGGAAATCACACCTTGAGGATAGAGCGAATAAAGCTCTTCGAGGCTTCGCGATTTGCTGCAAATCCATAGGCAAAAAGTGGCGACTTAAACCACGGATGATCCTTTGGATCTATACTACCGTCATCCGACCCATGCTAACCTACGGCTATGCGGTGTGATGGAAGGCAATGGAGCTCGCCAATCATCGCAAGATATTGGTAACGTTCAAAGATTCTGCCTTCTTAGTGTAAGTGGTGCTTTCAAGTCAACCAGCTCGAGGGCTCTTGAGGTCATCCTTAACATACACCCTGTGCATCTACACGTCAAGAAGCGGGCGTCAATTGCTGAGGCTGCATGTCACGCGGAGCTGGATTTACACTGGTACAAAATTCCACATGAATCATCTTTGAATTGGTGCAGTCCATCGTACCTGTCATAGACAGATACAGCGATCACCTCCTCGAGACTATACTGAAGATCAACTTTAAATCAAAAATTCCAGATAGGGCAGAATGCCCAGATAGCACATTCCGTGCTCCAACCTGACAAACCTTATTATATGTATATACAGATAGCTCCAAATTGGAAGAGAACACTGGAGCAGGTGTTTTCTGCGAAGAGCTTCACAGAGAAATTGCCATACACCTTAAAAGCCATTTAACGGAATTCCAGGCGGAAGCGGGAAGGTATCTCCTAAACTCAGATACTAAGAGCAATGAGATTGTAATCTGCTCGGGCATTCAGGCAGCTGTCAAAGCCTTGTCAAAACCTTTTACAACCTCCAAACTTATAATGGAATGTAAAACCACCCTGTATTCCTTTGATTTGGGTGTCACGTCACAGCGCTATTAGCGGGAATAAAAAGCGGGACGAAAGTGCTCGTCTTGGTGCAACCTCGGAGGAAATCTCCTCCACAATTCGGATCGCACCAAAACACCTTTGCCTGCTGTACTATCCCAGCTTGGGCCGATTGCCAGCAGTCACCTTTGGAGGGATGACCCTTCAACTAGAATCACCCAACCACCCAACCCAAATGAAACGAAAAAGCTACTTGGATTAAGCAAGCCTACCGTGAAAACTCTTGTATCAATTCTCACTGGACAATCCCTACTCAGGGGTCACCTGCATAGGATGGGTCTTGTTGAAGATCCGGTATACAGAGGATGCGGAGAGAAATTTGAAACGGCGACTCATTCTTTTTCACTATTCGGTCGTCTCAGCAACACGTTATAGATTCCTTGGCTCACTCTTCCTGAAAAAAACTGCATGAAGACGGAAATAAGGGTTAGGGGCCAATTTTGAATTTTATTAGAGCGACTGGTTGGGACTTATGGACGGTGAACAATGAGCCTTGTTGTGGCCTACGTTCCAGGGGCCCTTTTCGGATGCTAACCTCATTTCAATCCAATCTCAATCATCCTTATGTAATACCCTAAACACGCTCCATAAAACATTCCTGGAGAAGACTGTTCCTATTACTGCAATAGTCTGGCGTATGCCGTCGCAACTGTTCTTAGTCCTTAATTGCTTTATTCTGTTCTGTTGTATTATGGGACTTGTTCTCCTCTTTTGAGAGCGCAGAGCTCAAGCATAAATATTTTCAGCCTCATTCAAATGAACGCAACGCAACCCATAATATTTCATTATAACGCATGCTATTCGAACTGAGCAGGCGAGATGACTACTACTACTACTAAGTAGGTTTTTAGTTTTTTGAATTCTGAATTTGCGGATTGTTTTTTTTTTTTTTTTTTTTTTTTTAATAATTTTTTGACCGTTTTAAACTGAAAATTGGTATAATATGAATGGAATTTTTTCAGTCGTGTTAAACCGAAACCGTGCAAATCGAGGGTTAGGTGTACATATGTACTTTTCTTTATAAAAAAAATATCTCTTCCTCATAATAGACTTAAAGATCAAATGTGATGTCTCATAAAATTCAACAAGTTGATGAAATTGAAAAGTCTAAAAATGACAATTAGGCAATTCATTAATTTTTAATTCATCAAACCTTTGATAAGTGAGAGTTCAATAATATTTGTCAGAAAATTTTCAGTTTCACTTAAATAAAAAATTTACGTGGACGATCGAAATTGCAGGCGAATACAACAGAACAGTGACAAAAACTTGTCCAACTAATCTTGCAATCCGAAAAATTTGTCAAATCGTAATGGCAACAATTCATTTCGTAAATAATTTCATAAGTAATTGTAGATGGTAAACTGTTCCACATTCGTACCCCTATATCCAGATGTGAGACTTACATATATTCAAGGCTTGGTCAGATTTGGGTAACTATTATAAATAATCACAAGATCTATAAAAGGAAAGTACCTTGGTCTGGTATCGTTGAAAGTATTTTAAGCACTTCATAACATTTACCGTAATAGAAAAGGTACGGCATTTATTTTATGTGCCGCCATCTAAGATAACTACTGTGCGATTCAATACAAGGTAACACAGTAGGACAGAGTCTAGAGACCAATGACTTTGAGTTTAGTTACTTTTACATTTATATGAAACTAAAGGGAGCCTGTCAGCTTTGCCTGGCGATAATATACAGGGTGTCCCGTAAGTGATGTGATACTTGAAGGCTATGGATAGGTTATACTTAGACGAGCAAAAAATTGTATGGTTGGGGGGGGGGATCCAAACGATTTCGGAGATAACTTGACTTCAAGATATTTGGGTATGTTTTTATATAGATCATCCTGTAACTTCTGAACGTTACACAGTATGATGATGATTTAAACGTTGGTAGATAGATAATCGTTGGATATTTTCAATGGTCTATAAGTTATTTCCCTCCTCCTCTACGTTTTGAAATTATGACTTAAGGGGGTATTCTAGTCTAGAAATTCGAAAAAATCGATTTTTTTTCATATTTTCAAAGTTTAACTATTCAAGAATATGCCGACAAGAGGATTTTTCAAATTTGTATCTTTTATATTTAGTGTTTACTTGCATCAAGCTGCTAACAGTTGAATTCTAACTTCCAAACCACGTGGACGTATGGACTTTAAGGGGTAACGCCACTGTAACGGCTTAAAAAAAAAAGTTTTTTCACGAATTTTTTTCTCGCGAAATTAAAGGTGTTTGAAAAAAACCTTTTAAGGGTATTATCGGGCATACATTGAACTTTATTGATAAATTTTTGACAGCGAAAAAAAAAACAAAATGGCGGCTCCACAGCCATCTTCCCGGGACATGTTTCGGAGCAAGTTTGACGCGCTTGGTGGCGACCTCCATTTTCAAAGGAAAAATATTTTTTTTCTCGCACGGCACCTTTTTTTTCTTCTTATTCTAGGGGGTTTAAACTATTTTTGAAGCCAATAAAAAAAAAAAACGATTTTTCAAAAAATTTACAGTGGCGTTACCCCTTAAACGCGTTTTTCTCGAAACTGCTTTTTTCAAGACGATGCCCACGATTTCTCAAGTTCTACTGGACCAATTTACTTGAAATTTTTTTGAGAGTCTTCTTTATAGACTTGTCTATGTCCGGAACTAGCCGCATCCCCAAATTTCAATTTTTACTATTTTTAAAAAAATCGAAAAAATAAAAAAAAGTGGTACAAAAATAGCTTTTTTTTCAGGCAGCGGCCATTTTGTGAAAACAATTTTTTTCAACTTTTCCCTGGTTCCGGACATAGCGACATTACTCTAGACTAATAATCTTTTTTATTTTTTTTTCGGATTGCTAGGCGGCTTGGAATCGTGGGCATGATCACGCGCCAATTTGTTTAGGCCCCCCACTTCATCAGCTGCTAATTTTTTTCATTTTTAACTTTCTTAATTTTTTTCTGTATTCTTGCAATGTTAATAAATAACTCATAAAAAATGGATAGAAAAATATTGATTGCCTTTTTTTACGGCACTTCAAAAATCACCTAAAATTCGGGACTCTAGACTAGAATACCCCCTTAAGAAAGTTAAAATTTTGTAATATTTATTCGTTGGTTTTTAATTAACTTCCATTTTTACAAAAAAAACACGTCGTCAATACAAACTTTTCATATTGGATTTAAGAAGCCCGAAAACTTAGCTTTAAAATCGATTATTATACCCTGTACCGAAAATGTAACAATTTTTCTTAAGCATATCCAGCGGGGGTGATTCAGGGTGATCTAAAAAAACATACCCAAATATCTTTAAGTCCCGTTATCTCCGAAACCGCTAGGATCACCCCCCCCCCTCACCAATACAATTTGTTGCTCGTCTAAGTATAACCTATCCATAGCTTTCGCTTATCAAACCACTTACGGAACACCCTGTATAGGCCTAGATGGGTGGCGTTGGGGTTTAAAAATGGTTAGAGATGCATAATATCTAAGCTGTAATCTTACTCGATGGCCCTATTCCGTACTCTATCGTTCCACTCTGTGTCTGTGTTTGTGTGTGTGTTCGTGCATACCTTTCAGATGTGTAAGAGACTGTAGCTCTCTACGTCGACGCATTCTCAGGCAGTGTCTAAATATATAGTGAAAACTAAAGTTTTGTATTGTAACACCAAAAAGGGGTCACCCGATTTGGTCCAACTTGTATTTGCAATTTTCATGAAAACGACGTATACAAAATTTGAGCTCTTCACATCGACGCGTTCTTAGAACTGTCCAAATATATAGTGACAAACCATGACACACAAAGATTAACAAGGTATGATCGAAAATTTGTCAATTTATTTTCTTGCCTGCTTTGGCTATCCGAAATTTGTTCGTCTCAATTTCATTTGTCCTTATTACAGTGAAAAAAATTTCTATTTGGAAATTTCTTTGATTTCCCACTAGCACATTATTACTTTCCCGAATTGATTTAAACTAATGTTTTGTTAAATATTTTAATATATTCAAAACCCTATTTCTGTCAATAAAATACGAAAAACTAAAAAAAAATTCGTTGAAAATGACTTTAGTCAGGTCATGACGTAGCGGTCATACTTTGTTATCTTTGTATCCTGGTGACAAACCACAGTTTTGTATGATAACATTAAGAAGGAGTTGCCCGATTTAGACCATTTTTGAAATTTTATTTACTTTTTCTATGAAAATACCATGTACCAAATTTTAGCTCTCTACGTCGACGCGTTTTCAAGCAGTGCCCGGGGGGTTACCACCAGAAAAAAAGCTCACGATTTCTGTTCTCAAAAGCACAGTGGAACATAAACGCATAAAAGTATGCAATTTGAAACTTAAAACAAATCACTATATGTACATGCAAAGCTATATGATGCTGTGGTATTCGTGTATATTCGTTTTGCTTGAGGAGCAATGCTCACACTATGTCAGCTTTACCAATTTATTAACTAGATAACCAAAGAACTACTTTAAAGAGGTAATTTGACTTTACCAACAACCTTTTTATCCTTCCTACAGCTTCACTAAAACCCATTAGGGTTTGGCTATTTGTGCCTTTTTAATTTATCACAGAGGATGTCAAGGTTAATTGCACGTTACAATAACTAAATAACTAGCCAAATCTACGAGATAGTTTATTTTATTTTAATTATGTCAATTTACAAAATACGATGTAACGTGAGAAAGAAACAAAATCGAACTGTCTTAAATAATAAAATTTCCACGCCTCCTTACATCATTGCAAAGCATGTATGATCTGCCGGTGTGGGATGTGCGTGTATGCGTGTCGATTGGTTGTATGCTAATATGATTGCTGGCTGGCCACAAGGGATTAGAATCCATACAATAACATAAAAAATATCGGGACAACAAGTTTTGAGATATTCAAGGATAACCGAAATATCCATTATCCTTGAAAGCAAATTTTCAGAAAATGACTTTGATTAATTTTTCTCGGAAACCTCAAAGCTTCTCAAAATAAATAACGTTTATTTCATGGAGATACGATGATAAAGTTATATCTACCTGAGACAACTTACATCTAGATATGCAAAACCTCACAAAAATTCGGTCCAACTAAAACGAGCTAATGGCCCTCTAATAGAAAGTGGTGATGAAATGAATTAAAAACGCCAAATTGTATGCAAAATATATAAAAACAAGAAATTTTTGTCGTTACCATGGTTAACATAATTTTGACTCTATTTCCTTTATTATTGCACTAAACCATTTGAGTTTTTCAAAATAAACAGAAAAAGGTTGGATCTTCTGATATTTCGTTAAGAACAAGTCGTTACTTTGATTAGTTTTATGAGAGTTTTGTTTTGGGGTTCGCGTGAAAATTTAACACGGAGGTCTTGAATTGGTTCCATTCGATGATCTTTCAGTCATACACTCAGTTTTTTAACGTAAAATTACTGTATTCAAAAGTAAATGGTATAAAAATGCTATTTGGCTATAGATTTTCTACTGCGGAAGATATCGGACTTCTGGATAACTGAAGTTTATTTGAAAATTGTACTAAACCAGTAAGTTCTGTACTAAAATTTTATTTCAATTTTAATAAATTTTTATTAACATATTTGCAGGTACATATTTATACACTTATTCTTATCAAGGAACATCAACATAAAAATCTTCAGTTTTCAAATTTGCAAAAAAATAAGGGCAAGGAACTACTACACTACTACCTTCTTAAGCTCTAGATACATATTGCCCATTGACAAATTTAAAACCATTTACTAGGTTTAGTACTAGGTTTCCTTTTTCACATATTTTCATATTATATTTCTCATAGTTTGTTAAGTTTAATAGTTGTTTTTAATTTTTATAAAAATTCGATTTGTGGCATGTGGCAAAGTATATAAATTTAGTACATATATATAGTGTTAGGTCTTTAATTATAGGAAAATTCGACCAAAAATACGAAATTGTCCTGGATTTTCATAAGTATATAATGAAATGGTGGAAGTGTGCAAGAGCTTATACAATTGTACAGAATCGGTGAGTTTATGAGATTTAGTATTTTGTAATTGGGACAGTTTCTTCGTCTATCCTATAACCACCAATTTTTCCTATTCGTTGGCGGTATCGAAAAGTTTTTGATGCCGTTAATATATTTCGTGGGGTTTATATGACCCCAGATACTATTTCCAGGTCATAAAATGCTCATTCACTTGTTTTCCGTCCTAATCGTGACTAATACAACCCCTCTCCCACAGATATCAACCGATTTTCCCTAACAATTCTCGTACTATATTCTCAATAATTCCATGGCCCATCAGTCTTAAAGGTGCCTCCGTCAAAAACCACCCTCCATATCTACAGTCCTCCACCGTGTCTGTCCTCCCTTATTGCAATCAAGCTTATGTTATTTCCCTTTATTTTTAGAAAAAAAATACAAAATTCTACTTCATAATTTTGACCACCTCTAAAATTTCGAATTTGTTGATGTAACACGTGTACGAGAACTATGTATATAATTAGATGCACGTGCAGTTCGGGAGTGTTTCGTATTTGAAAATGGAACATTCGTAATTTGCAAAGGTACATGTGTAGTTTTAGTATACACCTGAATTATCACTTGCGATGTCTGTTATCAAAATTTACGACAACGTCTTTAATTAATTTTTTTAAGTAGTAGGACTTGCGTCAAATAGATTTCTGGCATACAATGTGACCAAAACAATTTCGAAAATTCAATAAAAAAATAAAAAAATGGACAACATTTTCATAAAATTTTTATTTATTTTTCTTTATTCTGTTTATTAACGAAAATTATATAAAAAAAAACCAACATAACTCTACCCAACTGGATCAACAGTACATTTCTAGCCTGAGTTAGAAATGTTTTTTCTTGTGTTTAAGATGTTGATTAATCCACGAATTATAAACGTGAACTTTTGTGAATTCAGCTGGTAGTTCGGTATAGCAAATTTTTTTGTTTTTATCTTCACTATCATTAAAAACTGAAGTTACGGAAGTCAAACCAATTACTCTATTATTATAAACTAGAGGACCACCAGAGTCTCCTTGACACACATTCGACGTATTGCCCAACAAACAGATTTTGTTATTTGTTATCATTGATTTGTGAAACAATTGACACCAAGAATTCTTGGTGAGAATCAGATTCGACTTTTTTAGCCATTTAGATTTTCTGCCGTTCTCTTGAAAACCCCAACCAAGTGTTACGGATGATGAAGCCTGAACGTAGTCACTATCTCTTGGAAGTTCTATTGGTTTTACGTATTTAGAAATTCGTAATGGCCTTAATAGGAAGATCAAAGCAATATCGTGATCAGGATATAGACTAGAACTATTGAATAGTTCATGCAATACTAGTTTTCCTGCAGGCACTACTTGAGAACCTCTCTGCAACAGTTTGGTTCCCGTACCAATAATTCCAGCCTTTATTTTGACATCTGAAGATTTATGTGTTCGAATACAATGCGCAGCTGTCAGGATCACATCGTTACGAATGATACATCCTCCACAGGTAGTGGTCTCTGTACGGATTTGTGTATCAGAAATTTTATAAACATGCGTACTTTCTATACGCACCATATATGGGTATTTGCCGTCATTGACTATTTCATTGGAACTGAGTTTTCCGACACGGTCTCCATTTATGATTCCAGATTTTTTATCGTTACTTAACACTGTTGTTGAGTGATATAATAATACTGTTATTATTATTGATGTTGACTTCTTGAATAGCATTTTTCGAATTAAACGAACGTCTAGTGATGCGTACCGGCTAATTTCGATTCTAGAATAAAACTGGAAAACGATCAGTTTTAAATGATATGAGCTTTGCCAAATGTTCTACCTGTGTCAATAGTAGACTTGTTTTGAACACATGTTTTCGGGTTTTTTTATCTGCCTAAATACACAGAAAGGTCTTAAATTAAAATGCTGCAAATAAAAAGAATTTCGATTTTGGAAATTATGGCATGCAAAAATACATATATCCATACGTACGCACATATGGCAGGTATTTATATTATTATGAACTTGTTGACATACGTGGAACTATGTACATAAAGCAATAAGCACTGATAATTGTTTTTAATTTAATTTTTGGTGACACGAGAAAGGGATATGGCTTTAATCGTTAGGCGAAGAAGGAAGAAAGTAAAAAGAGGGGAGAACAAAACTAACGGCTTGTCTACAGTTAACAGATTAGGTGTTCTTGTTTTCAACAATGTAGCTCAACACATAACATTGCTCTTTGCATGATTCAAGGACGATAAAAGTAATACTCCATAACCGATTTTGAAGAGTTCTCAATTACTTCCACAGTAATTTCGATAAAATCGTATGCAATTGGTGCTGATGGGCTGGATGGATGGATTGAAAAGAATTTGATGCCCCAGGCGGGGTCTCTGGAACGTAGGTCAGAACAAGGCCCATTTCTCACCATCCAGACTTAGGTTCATAGGTTCCAACTGGATGATCTTACAAAGTTCATAATTGGCCCCAATCCTCCTTACAGGCTTCATGCAGTTCTTCCAGGAGGTGTGAGCCAAAAAATTTCTAACGCTTTTCTGAGAGAGCCGGAGAGTGACAAAGAAAGTGAGTCACGTTTCGGATTTTCTCTTCGCATCCTCTGCATACAGGATCATCAACAAGTCCCATCCTGTGTAGGTGAACCCTGTCTCAGGGTTGGCTTGTTTAGTCTTAATAGATTGTTCGTTAGTTTTGGGTTAGGTTTACCCCACAGGTCTATTGTAGTTCAACCCGCGAATATCGCTGTGACCTGGCACCAAAAAAACGAGTACCCTATTACTTCAAGAGAGGAAATGCAGGATCTTTTTAACACTTTAAACCGAGTTTGGAGGTTGTAAAGGATTTTGACTTGACATCTGATTGGCTGTCCGATAGACTGCACGAATTCAAAAATGGATTCGTGTGGAACCCTTGTTCCAGTGTGAATCCAGATTGATTGAGATGCAATATCACTGCTGTGATTGCCGGCCAGTTCTTGATATGTATTTGCACGGGGTCAAGAGCTCGAGTGCTGGTTGTCTTGAGAGCGCCACATACACTGAGGAAGCACAGTCCTTGAATCTTTTCAAAAATCTTATGATGATTGGCGAAATCCAATGCCTTCTACCACATCACAGAGCCATAGGTTAACATGGGTCGGATATATCCTTAAAATTATCCGCGGTTTAAGTCTTCATTTTTCCCCGGCACACTGCGAAGGTGCAAGAGGTGTAATTTCCAGTTTACTTTTTTTTTATTTAGTATTCTGCCTAGGTATTTTACCCAGTCCTTTAGCTCAAAACGTGTGCAGCCAATATATTTGCACTTCATATAAATTCTCTCAGTCTCACGTTAGACGATATAGAAAAAGCCTTTTTCTGGAGCTCAGCAGGGTTTTCGGTCCTTTAATATTTTCTACTTTTACAAAGCATCATTTACTAAATTTATTTGACTGTAAAATCACCTTTATATGCTTATACAGGATGTTTCCGCCTAGGAGGTCAATAAAGCAAGAGGTGATAGCACTCACAAAGACAAACGAAAAATTGTATGCCAGATCAACCGTTTAGGAATTACAGGGTGATTAAGACTTTTTTAGTTTTTCACAAAATACTCTGTATCTTAAAAAGTACAGGGCGTACGGTCACAGTTAAGACCTCGTTTTATGCAGAACTTCATGACCGTTCCAACGATTGCCAGCCCCGTATCCCCCTCTCAAACGGAGTTATGGTGGTCTAAACTAAGAATTTCGGATTTTCTTACCATTTTTTTTACTTTGACCTATTTGTTTGTTGTTATAAATAGGTAGTTAGCATAACTATTTTTTATAAAAACTGTAGGCCATGGACTCTCCTCTTTAATTTGACCTATTACACCTTATATGCTAGCTGTAACCGTTAAACAGTTATTAGGTCATAACTTATTCAGGTCGACGATTTTTTTTGAAAATGACGTATTTTCAGTTACAAGGGAGCAAATTACCTTTGAGAATACATAGGATAAGAGCTAATAACTTTTTAACGGCTACAGATAGCACACAGGGTGTAATAGGTCAAATTAAGGAGGACAGTCTACAGTTTTTATAAAAAAATTTATGTTAATGACCTTTTTGAACAAACAAATTAAGGGTAAGAAAATAAGAAATTTTTAGTTTGAACTCCCTTAACTCCTGAGAGGAGACGGGTATACAGGGTATTTTCTGAAAAGCTTTCATTTTGTCTTAATCACCCTGTAACTTCAAAAGGTATGATATAATAATAATAATTTATTCATGGATATGTACAAAAGTCTACATCTTTTTTTAGTACAGTACAAATGGAAAATATAATAATTTCAAATAAGAGAAAAAAAAACACCATACAAAGTAAAAACCAAAAAGAGAAAAAAAAAAACAAAATCAACAAAATAATAAAATAAAATAAAAATAAAAAAAAAATTGTAAGGACTAGAGTTTAATATTAATCTAAACTACGCAAAAAATTGTGTCATCGGCACGTATAGTTCATGATTAATTCAGAATACGCTTCAGCTCATTTTTAAAATCTAATGTCCGAGTTTGCCTTCTAACAATCACCAGAAGAGAATTCCATAATCGAGAAATAACGGAAAAATAAGAACGTTGTCCAACAACATAACATGCACGAGGAATCCGAAGGATTACATGACGGGACGAATGCAAGAATTGTAATTGACTATATAAATACAAAAGGAAACTTAGAAATTATCAAATTACGTAGGAGAACTAATGCTCTAATGTCTAAATAAGTATCTAAAGAGCATCCTAATATGGAATTTCTATAAGCAGAAACGAGATCGTGACTTCTTCTTAAGCCATAAACAAAACGCACGCAATCATTAAAAGCTACATTTAATTTACGACTGTACACAGAGCGAAGCCGCGGATGAATTGTACTACAGAAAGTGAAATGTAGAATTAGCAGTGCTTTAACAAGCTTTAGCTTTAACTCAACCTGGAGCAGGCTACTCGACAGACGAAGCAATCGAAGGCCGCCATAAATCTTTTGTAATGAAGAATTAACATTGTCACAACACTCAAATTTACCATTGAAATAAACACCAAGATTCTTAACCTTGCTGGCATATGGCAAAAGTACTCAATTAAGATGTATAGAGGGAAGATCTGAAAACTCCAAGTCTCTCCTGTAAAAAACCATACGAGAAGATTTCAGGGGATTCAACAAGAGTCGATTGCTGGTGGTCCAATCAGAGATATTTATTAAATCACGGTATATTCGGTATATGCAGTCCTCAATTAACCCAATTGGACGAGATAGATATATCTGAACATCGTCAGCATACATATGAATGTTCACGTCTTCAATAATATCAGGGAGATCATTTACGAATAACCTAAACAGAAGCGGTCCAAGAATTGAGCCTTGCGGAACACCACATTTAACCTTAATCCACTTCGATTTAGAAGAGAGCGATTTGAAAGGAGGTCTGAAATCATTCTAGAAGATGAATGAGAAAAATTATACATTTTTTGAAGTTTTGATAAAAGTAAACTGTGATTGACGGAATCAAATGCTTTAGTGAAGTCGAGGAGTACCAAAGCTGTTAACAAATCACTGTCAAGTGAATTGCGGATATCAGTAGATACTTTCAACAAGGCAGTTTCACTGCTGTGGCCAGAACGAAAACCGGACTGGCATTTCGAAATGAGCTTACTATCCGACACATACTGGATAATTTGCGTGCTCATTAATTTCTCTAGGATTTTGCTAAGGTAACATAGTAGGCTTATTGGCCGATAATCAGAGACTGATTTTGGTGCAGAGGACTTAGCCAAAGGTATAACAACTGTATTTTTCCATATTTGAGGAAACACAGAGAATGTCAGACAAGAGTTAAAAATATATACTAAACTGTCAAGAATTACAGGCAACAACAATTTGAAAAATGATGGAGAAATATCGTCTGACCCTGTGGCTACGGATCTAACGGACATGCATGCCTTGAAAACCTCTTCATGTGATACGCATCGGAAACTGAAACTGCTGTGATCTCCCAAGTTCACACTGATATTGGAAATGGGCCGTGTTAAGGAAATATTACAGGGTGTAGTAAAATAGATATTAAGATCATCAGTATTCAAGTCACATGGTGGCAAACCCTTTCCGCATACACCGAACTGCTTCAAATTAGATCACAGTTTCTTAGAACGCAGCGATGAATTTAATATGTTATTGAAATAGTTCTTCTTTGTCCTTTTAATTACAGCGTTCGTCTTATTTCTAATTGCTTTCTACCTGGAAAAAACATTCCTCCGACTTACATCTCTTGTACTTACGGAAAAGTAGTTCTGTTTCAGCAATTAGATATTCAATTTCACGAGAGTACCAAGGAATACAATTTGGAGCGATCCGTTTTATAAGCAGAGGTGCATATTTGTCTTGAAGATATGATATGAAACCATAAAACATTTTCAGTTGCTCTTCGACTGATGAAGAGTCCCGAATACAAACCCAAGGATGAGTGAAAACTTCATCAAGCAAATTTTGTACATCAACTTTATCGTATGAACGGAATTTAATTATATTAGGCAAAGGTGAGATGCAAATGTTGTAAGTAAGATAAATAAATAAAATCATGATCAAATATACTTGGTGATGTTATCTGATTATGAAAATGGATATTATGCCTCCTCCTTGTCATACAATATTTTGTCTGTCACCTTCTGCTCTATTGACCTCCTAGGCGGAAACACCCTGTATGTATAGATGGAATGCAGTTGCAGATTTCTGAACATTTTGAATTAGCTGAATTGGCACGAGAGACGAGTATCGCCCTGCAAACATTTTAGCGAAGCCTCGCTTTCTCGAAGGAATATCGAATGTAAGCAAGAAATGAGAATTCCGAATTTTCCCTGAGATTCCTTCGTTTCTTTGATTCTGTTACGAATGAGAAGAAAATAAAGGTCTCGGCGGCACGGCAATTTCGCTTTTTGCATGAGATTTCTCTATTTCTCTGATTTTGGAATTACAATGAAATGAGACAGCATGCGTTTATGCTTTGGATTTACTGCGAGATTTCTTCGTTTCTCTGAGTAAGATTTAAATGATTCATCATCATCATCATACTTAATGGTAATGCTCAAATCAAAAATAATTGAATTGTTTAGTTGGATGTGCTGACCAGTGCTGCCAGATGGGAATCTACAAAAATCGGGGAAATACTAGAGAGAAAATCGTGAATTGGGTACGAAAATCGGTGAATTGTTTAAATCACATAATTATTTGTTCAAAATGTTGTTTATTGCAACAGAACAGAAATTCAATAAAATTTAAATTAAAAAAACCTAAGGATGTATCCAAAACTATATAAAGTAAGTAAAAAACGAGTTTTCAAAGAAAACTGAGGCCAAGCCGCATGAAAAAGTAGAAAATAAACTTTTCTTCACACACAGAGGTGGACTCAGATTTTTTGATTGGGACATTTCTCTTGAATATTCTTTCTCTTCATGAATCAAATCACTTATTACCTCTGATTGATCATACTGAAATATATCGGTGATTGTCAGCGAATAAAATCTGAAAACCTGTGTGAAGAAAAGTTTATTTTCTACTTTTTCATACGGCTTTGCCTCAGTTTTGTTTGAAAACTCGTTTTTTTACTTATTTTATGTTCTGCCTTTTTCACGTTAACTAAATTGTTATTACGTGCTGCATGGAGATATTTTAAAACAATTTTATGACGGCTGAAAAGACACTGATTTACTGAATTTTCCCCGATTTTCCATGTTTTCCACCGACTTTTCCTATTACTATGAATTTTTTTTAAAAATTTACATAAATTTTCCTGGATTTTTCATGCAAGTTTTCATGATTGTTGAAGAGAAAGTATTGATGCCAGTAGTACGGGGAATAAAATCATTCCGCATAGCTTATAAAACTTTTTTGTCGAAAAATTTTCCGGAAAAGTCGGAAAATTCCAGAAATTCCAGAAAAATTGGAAAATTGGAAAATTCTGCACTTTTCCTGAAACAGATTTATCACTAATCATATCGATGAAAAATTTGTCCGATCATTTTCCCGCTTTTCCGGGTTTTCCACAAAAGCAACTTTATGCATATCATTTCGCTCTACAACTTTGTCTTAGGTTGTAAACGCTCAAACGCTTCCTTGGTCTGAAAAACTCCGGAAAAGCGTTTTACATGAATTTTCCTCGATTTTTTCTGCAAGTTTTCACCATTGTCGGAGAGAAAGTAATGATGCCAGTTGATAGGGAACTTGATCCTGCATAATTTAGAAAACTTTTTTACCGGAAAATTTTCCGGAAAAGTCGGAAAATTCCGGATTTTTTTTTCGAAAAAATCGGAAAACTCTGCATTTTTCCTGAAACGGATTTATCAGAATCAAATTTGTACCAAATTTTCAAATAATTTTTCCCGTATTTCCGGTTCAAATTGATAGATTCAATTGTCACGCGACATGAACTTGTGTGCCAAATTTCAGCTCGGTGTCATGACGAAAAGTGGGTCTACGAGAGTGTCGAAAATAAAAAGGAAGAAAATAGCCTCAAAAATAGATTAGATTAACATACTTATTATCATTTGCCCTATTACAATCTTATCGTTAAGTTTTATACAGTATTATTTATCCTAAACTATTTTTAATATATTTTAGAATTAAAGCGTGTTGCGTCATAATTTTTATGTTCAACTAACCATTTTTTTAAATTCGGATCATTTTGCCACAATTTGCAAAATTTTTGCCCATGCGATTTTTTCTGCAAATACTATTTCAATTACAAAATCTACATAATTCAAACCCTGTAATTTTACCGCTATTTTCGGCAATATTTCATCATCTAAATCTGAATCATCTGGCACTGGTCGTGGTACTGATACTAAAAATGAAAGTCCTCCTTTCTTCGAAAAATCAACACTTTTTGAAGATATGTAAATATTTTTATAACTGCATTTAATCTGACTTTTTTTTTTACTCTAAATTCATCACATAAGAGAAGAACTAAAAAAGCGGAGATCTTATTAGAAAACTAAGCCGGTTAAGATTGTGAAATCAACTGAGCAAAAACAAAAAGTGACAGTGGAAACAATGTGAGGTTTGCCCAATTTCTGTAATATCTACAATGTTTGGATGCGTCCATTTTTTACCCATATTTCTTCATAGTTTCGTGCATCTGATCCATATTTTTGTATGTCTATAGGAACTTTTTAGTTCGTTGCTTTTACCAACTTTTCATGTTTTTTAGGGGTTACTGTCAGAAGCATTAATATAATAAAATTTGGGTTAATAGTGAAAATCTCTAAAAATCGGAAGAGGCTGTAAAATATCGGAAATAACAGAGCCAAAATCGGGGAATTAGAATTATACTTGAAAATCGGGGAAAATACGATAAATCGGAGAATCTGGCAGCCCCGGTGCTGACATCTATAGTGCTTATCTGATAAGTGATAAAATTAAAGGTGTAATGAATAAATGTCCATAAAAACTCGCTCTGCGCGAATCGCTTACGACACGAGAATCAGTCTCAAAGGTAACTCCGTCAAAAATCACCCCTCTATAACTACAGCCATCCACCGCGATTCATCAGTCTGCGTCTATCCTCCCCTATTGCAATCGAGCTTTTGTTATTTCCCTCTATTTCTAGAAAAAAAATTCAAAATTCTAATAACCTCTAAAAGTGCGACTTTTTCGAATTTGTTAGTTTATATAGATCAAACAGCCTGTGAAGTACACAATGTTTGTACATTTGTAAATAGATGCACGTGTAATCAGTAATATTATAATCAAACGTTCGCAATTCATATACACGTGTACCTTTAGTATATGCCTGAATTATCACTTGTGATGTCTGTTATCAAAATTTACGACAACGTCTTTAATTAATTTTTTTAAGTAGTAGGACTTGCGTCAAATAGATTTCTGGCATACAATGTGACCAAAACAATTTCGAAAATAAAAAAACGGACAACATTTTCATAAAATTTTTATTTATTTTTCATAATTCTGTTTATTTGTGTTAACGAAAATTATATAAAAAAAACCAACATAACTCTACCCAAATGCGTCAACAGTACATTTCTAGCCTGAGTTAGAAATGCTTTTTCCTGTGTTTAAGATGTTGATTAATCCACGAATTATAAACGTGAACTTTTGTGAATTCAGCTGGTAGTTCGGTATAGCAAATTCTTTTGTTTTTATCTTCACTATCATTAAAAACTGAAGCTCCGGCAGTCAAACCGATCACTCTATTATTATAAACTAGAGGACCACCAGAGTCTCCTTGACACACATTCGACGTATTGCCCAACAAACAGATTTTTGTCAATTGTTATCTTTGATTTGTGAAACAATTGACACCAAGAATTATCAGTTAGAATCAGATTCGACTTTTTTAGCCAGTTAGATTTTCTGCCGTCCTCTTGAAAACCCCAACCAAGTGTTACGGATGATGAAGCCTGAACGTAGTCACTATCTCTTGGAAGTTCTATTGGTTTTACGTATTTAGAAATGCGTAATGGCCTTAATAGGAAGATCAAAGCAATATCGTGATCAGGATGTAGACTAGAACTATTGAATAGTTCATGCAATACTAGTTTTCCTGCAGGCACTACTTGAGCACCTCTCTGCAACAGATTGGTTGTCGTACCAATAATTCCAGCCTTTATTTTGACATCTGAAGGTTTATCTGTTGGTAAACAATGCGCAGCTGTCAGGATCACATCGTTACGAATGATACATCCTCCACAGGTAGTGATGTGTTTATGATTTTGTGTATCAGGACCTTCATAAATATGCGAACTTTCTATACGCACCATATATGGGTATTTGCCGTCATTAACTATTTCATTGGCAGTGAGTTTTCCGATACGTTCTCCATGTAGGATACCAGATTTTTTATCGTTACTTAACACTGTTGTTGAGTGATATAATAATACTGTTATTATTATTGATGGTGACTTCGGGAAGAGCATTTTTCGAACGTCTAGTGATGCGTACCGATTAATTTCGATTCTACAATAAAACTGGAAAAGCGCTCAGTTTTAAATGATATGAGCTTTGCCAAATGTTCTACCTGTGTCAATAGTAGACTTGTTTTGAACACATGTTTTCGTGTTTTTTATCTGTCTAAATACACAGAAAGGTCTTAAATTAAAATACTGCAAATAAAAAGAACTTCGATTTTGTAAATTTTGGCATGCAAAAATACAAATATCCATACGTACGTACATATGGCAGGTATTTATATTATTATGAACTTGTTGACATACGTGGAACTATGTACATAAAGCAATAAGCACTGATAATTGTTTTTCATTTAATTTTTGGTGACACGAGAAACGGATATGGCTTTAATCGTTAGGCAAAGAAGGAAGAAAGTAAAAAGAGGGGAGAACAAAACTAACAACTTGTGGACAGTCAACAGATTGGGTGTTCTTTTTTTTCAACAATGTAGCTACAATCCCAACACATAACATTGCTCTTTGCATGATTCAAGGAACGATAAAAGTAATACTCCATAACGGATTTTGAAGAGTTCTCAATTTCTTCCACAGTAATTTCGATAAAATCGTATGCAATTGGTGTTGATGAGTTGGATTGATGGATTGAAAAGAGTTTGAGGCCCCAGGTGGAGTCTCTGGAACGTAGGTCACAGCAGGGCCCATTTCTCACCATCCAGACTTAGGTTCATAGATTCCAACTGGATGATCTTACAAAGTTCAATATTGGCCCCAATCCTCCTTACAGGCTTCATGCAGTTCTTCCAGGAGGTGTGAGCCAAAAAATTTCTAACTCTTTTCCGAGAGAGCGGGAGAGTGACAAAGAAATTGAGTCACGTTTCGGATTTTGTCTTCGCATCCTCTGCATACAGGATCATCAACAAGCCCCCTCCTGTGTAGGTGACCCCTGAGAAAAGAGTGCCCAGTGAGTATTGACACCATATTAATCTCAGTGTTGGCTTGTTTAGTCTTAATAGGTGCTTCGTTAGTTTTTGGGTTAGAGTTTACCTCACAGTTCTACAAAAGAACCAAAAAGATGACTGTGTTGGCAGTTGCCCAAGCCGAAATATTAAAGACAAGGTGTTTTGGTGCGATCCCTATTGTAGAGGAGGATGACTCCGAGGCTGCATTCAAAACAATCAACCTCGATCGTTTTTTCGTTCCTGCGAATGTCGCTGTGACCAGGCACCCAAAAAACGAGTACCCTATTACTCCAAGGGAGGAAATTCAGGATGTTTTTAACACTTTAAAACCAGTTTAAAAATTGTAAGGAATTTTGATATGGCTTTGACAGCTGCTTGGCTGTCCGATCGACTGTACGAATTCATAGATGGATTCGTGTGGAACTCTTGTTCCAGTGTAAGTCCATCTTGATTGAGATGCAGTCGCACTGCTGTGATTGTCGCCCGTTTTTGATATGCATTTGCACGGGGTCTATATTGAGGATGACGTCAAGAGCTCGAGTGCTGGTTGACTTGAGAGCGCCACGAGCACTGAGAATGCACAGTTTTTGAATCTTTTCCAAAATTTTACGATGATTGGTGAAATCCATCGCCTTCCACCCACACCACACAGAGCCATAGGTTAACATGGGTCGGATATATCCATAGAATTATCCGGGGTTTGAACAGTAGTTGGAAAGGCCATGAAGTTGTGCATATAATGAGCTCTTAACTGTGATCGCATGCTCTGTACTTTTCCTGTTTTGTGAAAAACTAGATTTTTTTCTGAATCACCCTGTAACTCTCCTAAACGGTGGATAAGCCCCCCCCCCCCCCCTCTCCTACAATCTTTTGTTTGCCTAGGTAAATACAATTACCTTCTGCTCTATTGACCTAGATGAAATGCAGTTGCAGATTTTTGAACATTTTAGTTTCAAAAATACTTCTGATTGAGCCACTGAGAATCGGCTTTATTTTCTTTACATACAAGGGCATAAATTGTAATTTAAAAAATTTAATCATAATATTATTGTAAAAATAGTTAAAAAATAAAAACAAGAAACATCTCTTTGGTATTATTAAAAATTATGACATGCATATGTATGCAAAATCATAAAATTAGGTGTGGAACCATGCGGAACCTACGCTTTTTGAGGTTTTTCATTTTCTAAAAAAGAAATAAAACTTTTTTTTTATTGAACAGTTTCTAAAATATTGCCGTAAGTATGAAGTGAACATCTTAAAAGTTATGATGAGAAATATAAACGGAAAACGAGAACGTTTAATTTTTTGAAGCAATTCACGAGAGACGAGTATCACCACCAAGTTACACATTGACTGAAAAATTATGTGTTCAGTTGCGTAAACTTCCACTGGCTCTGGTGGCGAACATTTAATCATGAATAGTTGAATTTTATACATAATTGTGAAAAATTAAGTAAAATGTGTAAATTTACATACAAAAGTGTGTAATATTACATCAAATGGATAGACCATTTATGATGATAGTAAATTTAAATAATTTTATTTTAGAGTAGTAGATTATATCGACATCATAAATAACATCAGCAAAACTATTGATAAACAGACTGAGCAACAGTAGGCCTAAAACGGAAATCTGTGGAAAAACTTGCGATAGTGGTAGCAAGCAAGGCCGTATATATAGATCACGAATGGGAGGGGTTTAAACTAATAAGATAATACCATAATACAAAGTGAGTTGGTATAAATACTTGGGTTTTTTCCATGGTGTACGGAACTCTCTAATGGCTTCAGCGTCACTTTGAGGTAGTGACTTTTTGAAAAATCATAGAATATTAAATAAATCTGAGGTTTTCTTCAAAAGAACAAATTATAAGTTTCAAAAGCTGTCAAATGAAACTATTATGCGATCTGTCACCTAGCATCGTAAGAGAATACAATGGTATCCGAGCCATGGTACCTATACTAGATGTGCGTCAACAGTATGTATAATACCCTCCAGAGACGAAAGAATAAGTGAGAATTAATGTGAATTCAATAATCGGAATGGCATTCCAATTAAATTGAAAATTCTATTCATATATTAGTGGTATATTTAGATAACTGAGTTCACGGTAATTTTCAATTAATGTTCTGTGGGTCTGCAGTGTGAAGTTTCCGAAATTTAAAAAGTTATGTTCGAAAACATGTTGTTCAATACTATTTTTTTGATATATTATTTATATTCAAAGAAAATAAATATAAAGGTCTACGTTTTATAAAAAAGAAAAAAATGCAGAAATAAATTTATTTTTTCCATCTTCCTGTGAAGTGGGAAAGTCTTTCACTCATTTCAATTTTAAAATTTTGATGAACGATTTTATTGACGGGGTCAAGAAAGCAATTTAAAAAAATTATTAAAAAAAAAACATTTTATTTTTTAGGGCATTTTAGATATAACTATGTATAACTACCTAAAATGCCCTAAAAAGTAAACTAATAATTTAACCCATTTAAATAAAACCATGGGGCGGTCATGGAAAATATTAGTTATCATGTTATAATTAGTTACAACAATAGTTGTTGTTTTAACGATGAAAAACAAATTAGGCTAAAGGCGGATTTACATTATGATCGCATGCATTTTTTTCAGATAGTGTGAGGGAGATAGTCTATATTGAAATTTCAATGCTACCAAAGCAATTATATACTACAATATCTCAAACATACACTACACTCCCACTACTGTTTTATGGGAAACTGTCAAACAGTCAAATTGTCAAAAATATATATTTCCAAATCATCTATGGTTGCTCTGCTTCCTGTTTCTAGTCGAAGGACTACCTCCGAAATAATTTGAATCCTACCAATAACAAAATATTTAAAAACTTTCAATTTCACGATATTTAATTAAAAATTAAAAATGTATTTTTACTTTTTTTTTTATTTTGACAAATAATTTAAAAAATATTTGCTATAAAATTATAGTAAAACGTGTCGCCAGTAGTCAAAATTAGATTAGTGTTTGTCAGTAAGAAAGTTTTAGTTCCAGCACTCTAAAAAACCTTTGTATATGCTTCAGAACTTTTTATGGGAATAATTTTTTCCGGACACGTACATATTGACAAAACCAGATGTGGAAAAAATTCAGAAGGCGTTCTTCTTTCTTTACTTATAAGTAAGTTTCCGTATACGATGTACTACCTCCATCTTAATATCTGGAAAAATGCATGCCATCATAATGTAAATCCTCCTTTAGATTTAATGTTCCGTTTAAAATGTAAACAAAATTTAAGGTGGTGTATCAAAGCAAGCTACCATCTATATGTGTAGTATGTATTATATATATGTATAGGTACTATACATACTGTACTGTTTATTTGCTTTTCTATTTTGCATATTTTTTTCCTAAAGCTGCTTTACATAAAAAAAAATATAAAATGACAAAACTAATTGTTGTAAGCCGCAACATATAAAGAATTGTGGGCAAAAATTTGACTTATCAGATTAACAAAGGTATAGGCTGCAACGAATTCGGTGGAGCGGGGGGGGGGGGGGGGGTTGAACCCTTTAAACCCTCCCCCTAAATACGGCCTTGGTAGCAAGTTAGAATGTATATGTCATATAACTAGAACATACCTTATCATCTGAATAGCCGAAATAGAAAAGTGAAAAATAGTAGTTAGCTTAATAATAGAAATTGAAATTGTAAACATTATTATTTATTTACAATTTTACAGCAACAAGAATTCACTATAATCTTATTAAAATCGCAAAAGTCCTGATTGACTTTCTTAAATACATTCCCCAAAAGATCCAAGGAAGATAAAATATTCGGAACGGAAGTCACGTAAATATATACATACTAGTTACATATATACATATCACAGGACGAAAGATAAGAAGGGGCTCAGAATTTCTGAATACTTCAGATTTGATTTCATATTATTTCATTGTGTGCATTATTTATCTTTATGTGACAACAACCAACATCCAGACACTCTTCTCTGGTCCTTATTAAAATATTTATTGAAGTATCCGGAGAAAAAAATATTTTTCTTCTTCTTTCTTTTTTTGCCTGGAAAAATAAGAAAAAAAAAACTGCCTATAAAAGCACTCAAAGAACAAATACAAAATGTATGTATATAGGAGTTTATGTAATATGTAGGTACCTACTACTAATGTTTATTTTAGTGAACAGCTCTTATGATATGAACAGAACTGTTGAACTCGGAAAACCGAATTTCCGAGTAGAGAATAAATTTAGCATGGATATAATCTTTTGGTGGATTTTATTTACTTTCATAGGAATGGTAAAAAATTGTACATTTCTAACTACCGACCAGTGGCGGATCCAGGATTCTGGTGAGGGGGGGGGGGGGCGTAACTATGGTTTAAAAATGGTATGTGCTGAAAATTGAACAAAAGTTTGAAGACACTCGCCACCATTCGCAAATGCACAAAATTTATCATTTAAAAGATACGAGTCGAGCAAATGGTTACCACTAGCAACGAAGTAAGTTGCTCAAGGTTCTTTGCCACTCCGAAAAGTCAAAGGGGATGTTAGATTATTCATTTTGTTTTGATTGGTAAATGGTGGAAGTGTAAAACTTCCCAATCATCCATTTCAGTTAGTTAAACACTAGAGAAACGTACTTTATTCAAATTCACGAATCACCATAAATTATATCTTTGTAAAATACAGGAATTAAAAATTTACATTTATTTAAAATAGCAGTCACAGAATAGATGCAATAACTACATACCTTGTACGTATATAACTTCGTCGGCAAGTTAAGAAAGTGTGACTTGGCTATGAGCTCAAGGCTCACTTTTTGACAATATCCAACGAAGCTACAGCTCTATAACCAGCCACGGACTACATATGGAAATTGTATTCCATTCTAGGTCTGATGTAGGACTTGTAGAGGAGCGCTAGAATCGATGGGCTGAAATATTTCTTACACCTTTTCAGAAATCCAAGATATTTCGATGTTTATTTGGCAACAGAGAAGATGTGATCTGTTCAGCTTAACTTACTGCAAATATTAATGTCAAGAATGCATAAAGACGGTTTATCGTCAAGAAGTGCTCCATCAAAAGAAACGGGAGTGGAAAAATTATGATCTTGTATTAAAGAGATGGGACAGCTTTGGAACTAGATGTATTGAATTCGATGCGATTCGGTTTGCTCCAAGCGATGATACTATCATGGTGGTTATTCAAGGATCTAATCATGCAACCTAGTTTGACAGATGTGACGTTTCCTCTGTAGTCCCCAAGGGTGTCAAGGGAGTAAGCGAAACCAAGGGTACTGTCATCGGCAAACCAATGGATTGGATTGAAAGTAAGGGAAAGCAGATCATTAATGAAAATTGAGAAGACAGATGGAGAGATAGCGGAGCCCTGAGGTACCCCGGCATTTATTGGCTGAGATTGAGATGTAACGCCATTTAATATAATCCGTATTAAGCGATCAGATAAAACACTTTACTTTCATATTAGAAGAGGACAAGAGAGGCTAAGTGCTTTAAGTTTGGCTAAAAGGCCTGAACTCCAGACACTATTATAGGCCTGTGAAATATCTAGGGCAGCGATTTTGAACTCACCAAAATTGAGAAGACTAAGGCTTCAACGTTCCATAAGAAAATTCATATTGGCGATCGTTGTGGGTTTGATTAGTTTCTAGATATTTCATTAATTTTGAGTTAATGATAGATTCAAAAACCTTTGAAAGAATCGAAGTGATTGTAATTGGTCAATAATTTGAATGATCGCTACCCTTTCTTTTCTTCGGAATAGGTTGAACGTGAGGTAGTTTTCAAGCAATTGGAAATTTTCTTGTCGAATAAGATAAGTAGAATAGTTTACGCAGAGCTTTAGCCAAGAAGGAGGCACAGGTTTTATTTAATGGGGGTTGAAACTATCAGGACCTGCAGCTATGGAGACGTTCATCTCCTTAAGGACCTTGAACATATCTCTCGCATGGATGTGTATTGGCTCTTGTACACATCTACAATGGAGATGTAAAGTGGGTGTTGTGTAGTTTCGTTGAATTTCTCCAATTACGAGTTATAATTGTTTCTTTAAATGTTTGTTTTGCCACGCGGTTCCGATATTGTTCCAAGAAGCCGTCTTTACATGGAAGGCTTATCAAAAACCCTTTGACAGCTGTTTTCAATTAAAACAAACCTTCCATCGCGTTAACATGAATAGGCTCTGTCTTGCTTCAAACACCCCGACCAAAGCGACGCTCATGTACAGGTATCCGCGCTTCCTGTTTTCGCTATAAACTTCAACAACTATGACCGAAGACCAAGGTGCTAGCTAGGGCCTGCGTTCCTAAAGGTATCATATTGAACGCTTCCAGAAATTGTAACGTTTTTTTACAAAAGGTGCAGTAGAATCGATGTGAATCATTTTGTTAGGAAAAATTCAGAAGATCTACTGCAATTTTTTTGTCAATAGGCTTCAGGGGGGGGGCGCCCTTGCACCCCTAGCTGGATCCGCCCCTGCTACCGACCAACTTAATTTGTGTAAACACTAAAACTTAAGTCTACTACAGTAACACTGTTAAAATTTTCAAATTTCTTTTTGCAAACAAATTGAGTCGGGCAATATATTTAGTTGACAGAATTTTTTAGCTGTTTTTAGTAAGGACCTTTAACAGACTACTGATCCCACAGACATTATGTATTTGGGTAGCCTCTTCCCATTGTTCAGTTGAGTTCTACTCCGGTTGTTACTAATGATTTTCGTCCCATAAATCTACTTTGTTTTCTAAGCAAGGTTCTGAAGAAACAAAATGAAAAAGTTCAAACTATTCTCGAAAATGAGTTAATTTCCCGGTGGTAATCTGGTCATCGATTGGGTCACAGCTGCGAAAAGCACTCTTAAAAGTAACGTCGGATATATGCAAAGCATTGGATAGTAATTATTTCACGGCTTTGGTATTGCTTGATTTTGGCAAGGCAGTTGACACAGCTAATCATGGCTTAATTCTTGGTAAACTTAAAAAAAAATTTATAATTTTTCATCGTCGTCGCTTAATTTAAACAGTACTTTTCTGATTGGTCGCTTTCAGGGGCGGTGGAAAAGAAAACTGTGAAGCGCAGGGCTGCCAAGGTGAAAAGGATATAAAAGGAAAGTATGCATACTTGATGGAAGAAATTTGTTGAATTGAAGTATTGGAGTTCGCGTTGTCCCCGCTGACAGCGCCTATGAAGATTTGTGTTTACCTGTATAGGATAAGTACGGATCCTTTTAGATGTTGCTAATAAGATCTTAGGCCTTAATGGAGTAACCAGTCCCATTACTACAAGGATATCTACCATTGAGAGTACTCATGACATTATGGTCATGTTACACAAAGCCATACCAATTGGGTAGCCGACATTGCTATTTTGGTACCACGGGCTTGAGGAGCCTCGGATAGTGCTGCAATTAGTAGTACTATTTGCCTCAACGTGGAAAAGGCCCCCTTGTGGGAGCATCGTAGTAGTTGTGGTGGCTTATATGCGGCAGAGAGAGATTGTCGGAGTCTACATGACTTAGGCGGACATTCTGCTTTGAACAGAAGGATATGTCTTTTGTATAATAGCATACTACGTCCGAGGATCTGAAGGATGGTCGCTTATTAATGTATGCTTAGAGGATTGGCTTTTGGCGTGGAGTTGCGCTAAATCAACCGGGTTCCGTGACCCAATGATCGGAAGAGATTTTAGATTTTAGGTCTCGCTTCGACTAGTAAGTCTAATGTTAAGCATGCACTGACATAAACTGGTACTCTTGGGACAGAATATAATATATTCTGTCGCTTCTCTACTAATCCGTGCATTAAGATTGCCATGAGATTAAGGCTTAATAGCTAGGTGCTCAAGTAAAACCCTGACAGTTTTCTGGTCGTTTTCAGTAGGTCAGGATAAGGAATGAAAAATCCGCATTGAAAGGAGTACATATTGGAGTCCCATAAGGGTCTATTCTTGGACCTTTTCTATTTTATCTATTCATCAATGATCTACCGGACGTACTTCATGATGTTAACATTCATCTTTATGGTGATCGTGTTCAGGTTTATTTATACCGACCAATAGGTTTAATAGAGGCCTGCATTGATAGAGTAAAATCTGACACTAAATCCTTTAAAATCTATCTTTATTGATTTTTACAGTTATGATCTTACTTTTTCTGATCTTCGTCTAATATACCTTAATGGGATAATTCTCACCTATACGAGAGAAGCGAAAAGCCTGGGAGTACGTATATGTATATAGTAAGCTGAGTTGCTGTGACCATGTAAAACAGTCCCTTGGCAAGATTTATAGTGTCCTTAGGCAACTGTGTGTATCGGGTATCCGCTAAGCTAATTTCTACTAATCTAAAGCTGAAACTTATAAAATCTCTGTTCATGCCACATTTCATTTGGTGTAGTACTGTCTATACCTTGTTTTGGATTCTGAGTGTTACCGCAAGATTATTACTGCTTTTAATGATTGTGTACGGTTTTAGTGGCCTAAGACGTTTTGATTATATTAGAAAGTTTAAAGATACTTTTTTGGGCTGTTCATTGGGCACTGATCTGAGTATTACTGCATTGCTGTTTTTATATAAACTAGTTAATGTACGCATTCTCAGGCAGTTTCCAAATATATAGTTAGAAAATGTATGGCAACATGGGTTGCCCCATTTTTGAACTTGTATTCGCAATTTGGTTTTTTTCGAGTCACTCAATTTCGGTATTTGTGGGGCTTGTTGATGAGTCAAAACCAAGACTTGAAACTTGCCACCCAAAATCAAATGAGATGTGTGATTAAATAACAAATATAAAATTTTTTCGCTTTTACTGTTGTGCCGGACAATCCAAAAAAGCCTTCTTGCCCAAGTATAAAATTTACCCGACCCAAAATCATAAAGCAAAGCAAAGCAAGAACATTTACAAGAGACCACTCATGGATGCGCTCCAGATCATTGATGATTTTGTGAATACAATCCTCAGATAGATCAACAGAGCACAGAAAAATTTGAACATCGTCTGCATACATATGTATGTTTGCGTTGCGTATCACATCTGGTAAGTCATTAATATATAGACTAAATGAGGTCCGAGGATAGAGCCCTGTGGTACACCACTTGCTGCGTTCGACTTGACAAAAAACTTCGCATGACGAATATAGAGCGAGAGAGGAAAATCTAAATTGCCAATTTTTGCAATAATTTACAGTGATTAATGCTATCAAATGCTTTTGAGAAGTCTAATAAGACAAGGATTCCCATGTTATCTCTATAAAGTTGTTGGCAGTTGTGACTGCGTCAAAGACCAGACTACCACATTGATAATAAAAAATTACCCTCAATATAGTCAAATATGTGATCAGTTAAGAGTTTCCCCAGAGTTTTCGCTAAGAAGCGCAGCAGGCTGATAGGTCGAAATACAATTTGGGGAATTCTTTTTTTCGCTGGCTATGACAGCAGCTCTTTTCCAATTTGTTAGAGGATGTTAAAGCTGCGTTAAAGATATAGTTCACAGCAGGTAGTAGGTATTACGGACAAAAGTATATTTAGGAAGTGTCCAGGTATGCTATCCGGACCATAGGCGTTCAATTTAATTGAGATAATAGCACGGTGCACCTCTGTTGAATGCTCGCATCGGAAACTAAAGCTATTATCTGACAACAATGTTGGAGTTCAACTCTCAATATCTGATGTCATTGGTGATATTAATGTTGTGGGATGTGCGAACTGTTCGTTCATGTCGTTAGAATCAAAATCACAACCAGGAGACCGTGCACCATGAACATCCACTCGCTTTAGATTGGACCAAAATTTGTTAACTGGGAGTTGAGGTTCAACTGTAAAATTCTTTTTTATGTATAGATGATGTTTTAATATTCCAAGTTGTTGGACAAAATTCTGACTGGTCCTTATAGTTGAGTTTGCGTTGTATCCTAAAAGATCACTGGACAGAGACCGAATACCAATCGAAAAGCTAAAAAAGGGGGGGCATATCAAACAAAAAATGTTTGATATGAAAAACTCAGATGCGGAGTTGGAATTGGATTCGTTAGGAGTTGTAAAGCACACCGTAAATTCCACTCCTGTGGCTACTGGTAATGAATGAAATCCTCATTAAATTAGAGAGAGAGGGCTTTAAGGTAGTTGCCTACGCGGATGACATATGCATCCTGGTAACTGGCAAATTTCTCTCTACTATTAGCGACAGGCTCGAGTGCGCTTGCTAAGCTGGATAGCTGGGCCAATAATAGTGGATTGAGGGTGAACCCATCGAAGACGAAGCTAATCCTTTTTACAATAAGGAGGCGGGGACAAGATTTCAGACTTCCAATGCTGGGAGGAGAGGAGCTTGCTCTCTCCAGTGAAGCGAAGTATTTGGGTGTCGTCCTCGATTCCAAACTGAGCTGGAAGGCTAATCTACAAGAACGCGTGAAGAAGGCCAGTGTGGCCTTCTACACGTGCAAAAGAATATTTGACGGAAACTGTGGATTAAAACCCAGGGTGGTACACTGGATGTACACAGCCATAGTTCGGCCCATCCTCTGCTACGGCTCTACGATCTGGTGGACGGCACTGATGAGGAACTGTAACATTGATGTGCTGTCAAAAATCCAGAGAGCCGCCTGTATGGGTATAACTGAGTGTCTGTGTCATGCTTGACTTATTGCCGCTGGACCTTTATTGTAAGGGTGTGGCGGCAACTAGTGCTGTCAGGCTGAGAACGGGGGGCGGCAACTAGTGCTGTCAGGCTGAGAACGGGGGGCTGGTGGACGGAGGGGGGTTTTGGGCACTCCAATATACTCCAGAAGGTAGACTGTAGGGATTGCAGGGTAGAAACAGACTATCAAGTACCCATCCTGAAGGACAGGCACAGCTCTCAGCGATTTATCAGGCGGCAACATTGGTCTCTATGTGCAGAGAGCCCTCATGGCATATATGCATATACATATACTGATAGCCAGGCAGCCATCAGGGCGCTGGATGCTGGGCTGGTAAAATCAAAATTGGTGCAGTTATGTAAAACCAGGCTTGACGAATTGACTGTAAGGCACAACGTGACCCTAAGCTGGGAACCTGGCCATAAGGATATCTCAGGAAACGAGATGGCTGATGAGTTGGCCAAAAAGGGCCCCGAATTGGATAGCTCCGCAGCTATAGCTCACGTGAGGATCCCAATCGGAGATTTAAAAGAGGATATCATCAGGGACGCCTATCAAAAGGCAGGCCTCCGATAGACCAGCAGGGATACCTGTCGTATTGCGAGGCAATTGTGGCCTGCATATGACAGGAAAAGGACAAGGGAACTGCTTAATAGCAGCAGAGCAAATACGAGGAATCTAGTAGGGGTCATGACGGGTCACTGGGCCATAGGGGACCATGCTAGAAGACTGGGGATAGCAGCGAACGATTTCTGCAGGAGTTGTTGGGACTCGGAGGAAATTGAATCCGTCAAGCATGTGCTTTGCGAATGCCCCGCTCTGATGAATAAAAGAGGTAGGCTACTAGGTAGCTACTTCTTTTCAAGTCTGTGGGAGCTTCAAAGTATAAAGTTCAGATACATCCTGAGTTTTCTGAGTGAGGCAGGATGGATCTAGGTTAAAGGTCTTGGATATATTCTGAGTTTCCCAAGGAAAGCAGGATAAATCCCCGGCTTGAAGGGTTATCCCATGAGGTCTAGGGGCACAATGGACCCGTTGGAGGTCTAAGTGAGGCTGGCTGGTTGTCTAGCGGCACCCCTCTTACCTAACCTAACCTAACACCGTAAATTGGAACCTAGAAAGTGCCCGTCAATTAGGGCCAGCAGTACTACGAGCAAAATCATCTCATGAATTGAATTATGAATTATGAAGAATTTAGCTAAAAGTCGTCTTACAAAATTCAGATTTATATTTTTCCTGTGCATTACAATTGCATCGAAAGTAGACCGTGTAGAAAATTATAACTGATAATTTTTTTAATGCAATATAAACGATGCTTTCTAAAGGTATTTTAAAATGGCCGCTAAAATACTTCCTCTTTTAATCAGTTTCACGATGTTCTCCTCCGAGTATGCTAATCACATGAATCCCATTACCAGGAGGTGGGGTGAGGGAGCTAATGTAAAATAGCGTTTAATATAATTTCCTTGAAGAAAGTCGATAAAAACCAATTTACGGGAAGTTTTCTTGAGTTCGATTCACGTTCACTCTCTCTCTCTCTCTCTTTCTCTCTCTCTTTCACTGCTTAAAATTGTTAACAGCTTCCAGAGCTGCACACTAAATTAAATTGTTCAGTCAATAATTGACAGAATTACACCGTAACGTAGCTGAAGATGTGGCAATAAACTTTAAAAACGTGCAATGGATAGGTGTAGGGTGTAGGTGGTGGGTTGGGGAATGGTATAGTGGGTAAGATAAAAAAAATTACTCCTGTTCTGGTAGGATTCAGACTACATACATACAAACATATATACAAGCTCCTGCTGAGCACGGGAAAGTTATTAATTGACTCTAAAGTCGGGCATTTTAAGAACTTGGACGTGGCCGCAGTTCAGTATTAGTTTTATAAAACAACGACCTCAAGAGCAGAAATGTGTGTTTGTTGAGGTTAAGAAGGGAAAGGGGAAGTAGAGTGTTGTGGAAAAAAATTCATTGTTAAATGAACAAAAAAGGCTTTGATTTATGAGCTGGATCGATTGAAAAATTATACTCCGAGATTTATTTACTTTAGAAGTTTTAGGAGGAGATCGAACGGCATCATATAGGCACACAATGGTTGTATCAAACAAGGATGGGCCCCATCAATTGTGGTCTCCAAATATGGTTTAAACAGAAAGTAATAATAGAAAATGGGAAGGAAGGGGGAGTATTACGAAAAATACGGATAAAGTTTTTCGCCCAACTTAGAAATAAAGTGGAAAAGTTTTGCTTACTGGTCTAGAAACTTTTTCGCGTGTTTTTTTTTGCCTATTGGAAGAAATCAATTGCCTTCAAATATGTTAGTATGAACGGAGTCTAGTTAATCGATTCATCTACAAAAGTTCATTTTACCAATGTCAAAATGAATTTGGATAATATAGAATTATGATGTAAAAGTCCAAAGAAAATATTAAAATAAATTTTATCAAAATAATAAGAAATTTTCAGTCTTAGATATTCTTTGTAATTAAAAGAAGTGATACAAAAATGTCATTAGTATAAGAGAAAAATTCTAGCTATCTTTATTCAACAGGATTTTGTCCCAGTTTAGAATGTAGATCTGGATTGATGTAAGAATACTGCTGCCTGCATATTTGAACTAATGTTAGTGAAGTAAGGTATATATAGCAGCAATAAAATAAAATAAACTGTGCAATATTACACAATATTTTTACACAATTTTACACACACAAAAAAATTATAAATTTACAATTGAATTTATTACTCCAGCTGAGAGTAGAGAGTGTAAAATAGTAAGGTTACATTGTAATCAAAACCATTTTATTATTTTGTTAAATAAGGTATATAGTAAGTGCAGCCTTTGTGTAGGTAAGGAACCAAGCTGTAAATTACTAGAAGACTATTTTCGTATAGAGACAGCAGTTTAGGTTCTATAGCATATATCAAATCAATGTTTGGTACTTTTCAATAAGTATCCATATAGAAGATTTTAGAGAACGGACTCCCAACGCACACATATAGATTTCTGTTTTATCTTCATGGTATTCTCGAGGGTTTTGGTCCTGTCCAACCGATTTCAAAGAAATTTTGTAATTGTGTATGGTTGGTTACAGTTTGCTGTTGTACATATATACAACAATATATTTTTTCTTTAAATAAAAAATAATTTTCTCCTTTTATTATATTGTATTCCTTGGAATACAACTTATTTTTCTTTTTTGAGGCCATTCCCTTTAACTCGTACACGAATTTGTCTGTCTATTTATATATTTCTTTTTTACTATTTTCGCCACTCTCGTAGACCCACTTTTTGTCATCACAGCGAGCTGAAATTTGGCATACAGGTTCATGTCGCGTGACAATTGAATCTATCAATTTGAACCGGAAATTTCCATGGAATACCTGGAAAATCGGGAAAAACCATTTGAAAATGTGGTACAAATTTGATTAGTGATAAATCCGTTTCAGGAAAAATGCAGTTTTCCGAAAAAATTTTCCGGAATTTTCCGACTTATCCGGAAAATTTTCCAGTAAAAAAGTTTTCTAAATTATCCAGGATCAAGTTCCCTATCAACAGGCATCATTACTTTCTCTCCGACAATGGTGAAAACTTGAAGAAAAAATCGAGGAATATTCATGTAAAACGCTTTTCCGGAGTTTTTCAGACCAAGGAAGCGTTTGAGCGTTTTGCAACCTAAGACAAAGTTTTAGAGCGAAATGAGTTGCATAAAGTTGCTTTTGTGGAAAACTTCGTGGAAAACCCGGAAAAGCTGGAAAAGCATCGAAAATTTTTTTTTTTCGATATGATTAGTGATAAATCTGTTGCAGGAAAAAGGCAGAATTTTCCAATTTTTCAGGAAAATTTTGCGAAAATTTCCGGAATTTTCCGACTTTTCCGGAAAATTTTCGACAAAACCGTTTTATAAGCTATGCGGAATCATTTTTTTTTCGTCCTACTGGCATCAATACGTTCTCTTCAACAATAATGAAAACTTGCATGAAAAATCGAGGAAATTTCATGTAAATTTTAAACAAAATTTCATAGTAATTGGGAAAGTTTGTGGAAAACATGGAAAATGGGGAAAATTGATGTTATATGGGATCAAGTTGGAATACAGCTAAAAAGCGCTGTTTAAAACATAGTGTGAATTTCAAAAAACCGTTGCAGTAGGTACTTCAACGATTTGATACTCGAAAAATTTTTGTTTTCGGATCGGCACCAAAAATGACTTAAAAATTGTTCTAAAATATCTCCATGCAGCACGTAATAACAATTTAGTTAACGTGAAAAAGGCAGAAAATAAAATAACTAAAAAACGAGTTTTCAAACAAAACTGAGGCCAAGCCGCATGAAAAAGTAGAAAATAAACTTTTCTTTCAGATTTTATTCGCTGACAATCACCGATATATTTCAGTATGATCAATTAGAGGTAATAAGTGATTTGATTCATGAAGAGAAAGAATATTCAAGAGAAATATTCCAATCAAAAAATCTGAGTTCACCTCTGTGTGTGAAGAAAAGTTTATTTTCTACTTTTTCATGCGGCTTGGCCTCAGTTTTGTTTGAAAACTCGTTTTTTACTTATTTTATTTTCTGCCTTTTTCACGTTAACTAAATTGTTATTACGTGCTGCATGGAGATATTTTAGAACAATTTTTAAGTCATGTTTGGTGCCGATCCGAAAACATAAATATTTCGAGTATCAAATCGTTGAAGTACTGCAACGGTTTTCTGAAATTAAAATTATGTTTTAAATAGCGCTGTTTTCCACAGACTTTTCCTATTACTATGAATTTTTTTTAAAAATGTCTATGAATTTTCCTCGATTTTTCATGCAAGTTTTCATGATTGTTGAAGATAAAGTATTGATGCCAGTAGGACGGAACAAAAAAATGATTCCGCATAGCTTATAAAACTTTTTTGTCGGAAAATTTTCCGGAAGTCGGAGAATTCCGGAAATTTTCGGAAAATTTTCCAGAAAAATTGGAAAATTCTGCATTTTTCCTGAAACAGATTTATCGCTAATCATATCGAAAAAAAAAAATTTCGATGCTTTTCCAGCTTTTCCGGGTTTTCCACGAAGTTTTCCACGAAAGCAACTTTATGCAACTCATTTCGCTCTACAACTTTGTCTTAGGTTGCAAAACGCTCAAACGCTTCCTTGGTCTGAAAAACTCCGGAAAAGCGTTTTACATGAATTTTCCTCGATTTTTTCTGCAAGTTTTCACCATTGTCGGAGAGAAAGTAATGATGCCAGTTGATAGGGAACTTGATCCTGCATAATTTAGAAAAAATCAGGAATTTTTTTTCGGAAAAATCGGAAAATTCTGCATTTTCCTGAAACGGATTTATCACTAATCAAATTTGTACCAAATTTTCAAATGATTTTTCCCGATTTTTCCATGGAAATTTCCGGTTCAAATTTTGATAGATTCAATTGTCACGCGACATGAATCTGTGTGCCAAATTTCAGCTAGCTGTGATGACGAAAAGTGGGTCTACGAGAGTGTCGAAAATAGTAAAAAAGAAATAGACAGACAAATTCGTGTACGAGTTAAAAATGACCTCAAAAAAAGGCGTTTCGTATTAGCAGAAAACCATATACTCTTCGGTACGGCTTGGTTTCTGCCTGTGCCGGAGAATCCAAAAAAAGCCTTTTGAACAAGTATAAAGTTTACCCGGCAAAAAATCTTGTTTCTTCCATCTTTGGTGCAATATAGGAGTTTGGCTCATATAACTCCCACTGAGAATTTATTCTAAATTTATATGATATGAGATCAATTTGATCTTTTTTAAGCGTCTACGGTAGGCAGAAATAAAGCCGTACCGAAGAGTATATGGTTTTCTGCTAATACGAAACGCTTATTTTTTTCTTTTTCTTTTTTCAGCCCATTGCGGGCAGTCACTCAAATTCGGTATTTGGGACTTGCAGATGAGGCAAAATCAAGACTTGAAACTTGCCACTTAAAATCAAATGAGTTGTGTGATGAAATAACAAATTTAAGAATATTTCGCTTTTGTTGTTGTGCCGGAGAATAAAAAAAAAATGCCTTCTTGAACATGTAAAAATAATAATGTTGCATAAATATATATAAATAAAAATGTAATGCATGCAAACGGATCACTTGAGAACGGCTGGATCGATTTGGTTAATTTTGTTTTTTAAATGTTCGCAATAGTCCGAATAAGGATTTTAGAGAAAGAAAAATTGGAACCGGCAATCCCTTCTTGGTGTTGCCATACAATACTTTGGTTTTTCACTATACAGGGTGTCCCACGTAACGTGTTCCCTGGCCATTTTTCTCGAAAATGTGCGGAGATATCGAAAAAGTCCTAATAATAAAAATTACGCACCTTTAGTGAAGGTATCTTCTGGCATAACCAAAGTCCTTGAAAAAGGACTTGGAAAAGAATAAATTAAAAAAATGTCCTTTTCGTCCTCATTACGGATACATTTAGATTACATTTTTAAATTCCGCGAATAAAACTAATACGAAAGTGTTATATTGATAATTCCAGTTTAACCCTTTATTATCGAGATATAAGGCCTCAAATTGTACTCTATGCATCGTGTGCCTTTGCCATTTTTCTCGAAAATGCACACAGATATCATCGAAGTGCTAGTACCAAAAGTACCAAAAGCTACCCATCATAAGCCGGGCTATCTTTTGGTATGGTCAACATTTAAAAACAAAAGCCACACGAAAAAAGGATATCTTCGGTTTGGTCCTTTTCGTCCTCTCTGAGGATGCATTTCGGCTACATTGATTTGATTTGCAGTTATTCAATGTAGCCAAATTGCATCCTCAGAAAGGACGAATAGGACCAAACCGAAGATATCCTTTTTTCGTAAGGCTTTTGTTTTTGACCATACCAAAAGATAGCCCGGCTTATGATGGGTAGCTTTTGGTACTTTTGGTACTAGCACTTCGCTGATATCTGTGTGTATTTTCGAGAAAAATGGCAAAGGAACTCGATGCATAGAGTACAATTTGAGGCCTTATATCTCGATAATAAAGGGTTAAACTGGAATTATCAATATAACACTTCGTATTAGTTTTATTCGCGGAATTTAAAATTGTAATATAAATGTATCCTTAATGAGGAAGAAAAGGACATATTTCTAATATGTCCTTTTGCAAGTGTTTTTTCAAGGACTTTGGCTATGCCAGAGGATACCTTAACTAAAGATGCGTAACTTTTATTATTAGGACTTTTTCGATATCTCCGCACATTTTCGAGAAAAATGGCCAGGGAACAAGTTACGTGGGACACCCTGTATATTTGGAAACTGCCTGAGAACGCGTCGACATGGAGAGCACAAATTTTGTACACGTTGTTTCCATAAAAATTTCAAATACATGTTCAAAAATAGACTAAATCGGATAACCCCTTTTCTGGTGTTGCCATACAAAACTTTGGTTTTTCACTATATATTTGGAAACTGCCTGAAAACGCGTCGACGTGGAGAGCTCAAATTTTGTATACAACGTTTTCGTAAAAAATGCCATTAATGTCCCAAAATATATTAATACGAGCTATCCCTTCTTAGTATTGCCAGACAAAACTTTGATTTTTCACCATATGAGTAATTCTTATTTTGTTTTGTTCGTTATGGTCCTGGAAAAGCTTGCAGGGAAAAAAATTCCAGTATTTCCAGTGATTCTGCGGTCAACGCCAGCCGATGAAGCCATACGAATGTTGGAAGTGGTCCGTTTTATGGAAACACGTCAAGCCATTCAAATTGAGTATCAACATGCAAGTCAAGTGAAGTATTTTCAAAACAATTACTGTATGTATACATTGGCAATGGAAAATCCCCGTTGACATTTCGACTGGGGTTGAATTACATTCCTCGTCGATTTTTGACAGAATGAAAGACCGAACTCATCCGAAAGGTGTTCCCAAACATTGCTCAAAATTACAAAAATCATGTTTGGTGGAATCAATATAGCACGACTGAGGAAAACATTGATTTGATGTCGACGAATTGGATTTCAAGATTCAAAGTGAAATTGTTGGCGCATTGATAACGTACAAATCGGCGGATTCCGTTACTAGCCAAGATGATATCGTCAACTAACCAACCAAATTTCTAAACTCGCTAGAATTGCCCGGATTGCCATCTCACACAATCTCCAATTCAAAGTCGAATCGGTAGTCATAATGTTGCGAAATATCAACTAACCACGGCTTTCTAATGGCACCCGGCTTGCGGTGAAGAAATTGACGTCATCGAAACAACAATTCTTAAAGGAAAGTACAAAGGAAAAAATTTTGATACCATGCATCCCAATGATTCCGACCGACATGCCATTCGACTTTAAACGTGTGCAGTTTCCGGTTTGCATTCCAATGACAATAAGCAAATCACAAGGACAGTGAGTGTTTGCGGCATTAACTTTGAAAATCCATGCTTCTTGCCGCTATGGTATGTCGCCTGTTCCCGTATCGAAAAACCATCAGATTTGTTTGTTTACGCGCCAGACAACAAAACAAAAAATGGCGTATATCATAAAACATTGCAATGAGTATCCTCGTTATATTCAATATCCATGGCCACAATCGTTAGTAGATACAATGATCACTCAGAAATACGTTTTTTCTCATTTTTACTTCGTTTACAAATTTTTAATAGGTTTTCAAAAATTCACAAAACGGTCAAAAACAAATTTATTGAAATTTGAACAGGACAACGTTCATAAGGAATATTTGAAAACTTGTATAATAATTGTTTGCGCTAGAACGGGAAAACCCTACGGCCCGCATGCAACTTGATGCGATAGTTCCAAAGCTTCGTTTTGGACGTCGCTTCTCTGTGGGTTTTCCTGAAAGAGAATCGTGGGCTGAGGGAAGTGTCTTATCGAGCCTTCACCGGTCCGTTATAGAAATTTTCACCAGTGGCTCTCTCATTAATGAGGTAGCCAGTGCTGGTGTTTACTTTCTTGAATCTGACATTGGGTTGGAGTACTCACTTAGAAGGCACACCACTGTCTTCCAGGCTGAAGTTTTCGCCATTGTAATGACAGCAGTCATTACTATCCTCTCAAATAGTTAGCCAGCCTTGACGGGGCTCTGAGTAGCTCTCAGATAACATCTAAGTTAGTCGGAGAGTGCCGGACATCTGTGGATAACCTGTGTATCCATAACAAGGTGTCCTTCAGTGGGTGATCATGGGGAATGGAAGGGCTGATCTTCTATCCAAGTCTGGCTCTGGTTCTCCCTACGGAGCCCGCTGCCTCGATAATCAGGTCTCTCATTAAAAGGTATGTTCGCATAAAACATCAGCAGCGATGGACGAATCTGTGCACTTGCAGGTGCACACAACTTTTTATTGATGGGGCTAATAAGAATTTCTCTGACTTAATCTTGAGGGTCGAAAGGAAATAATGCAGAACTATGGTTGGCACTATTACTGGCCGCAGCTCACTTTACTCTCATCTGACATGGATGGGAGTTGTAGACAGCCCTGAATAATGTCTGTTGTGCATAGAGGTTGTCCACCTGAGACAACCGAACACTTTGTGTGTGCTTGTCCGACCTTTGCCCGGAGTAGTCTCTAGATACGCTTGGGTCTGCCTTCATATCTATGGATGAGCTTAGACCTTATGCACTTCATTAAGAAGAAGACAGGAAGGTTCTAGTGAGAAGATGCGTAGCAGGTTTGTATAATGGGACACATTGGCCGTCGTGCTTGGGTTCTTTTGCCCCCTGCCTAAAAAAAAACTTGTACACATAATGTTGTAAATTTACTACGCTTTTTTTTCGGTGGAACGGAGGACTGAATATGGTATCTACATATAATCTAAAATCTTGAAAGCACTATTGACCAAAAGCTCACTGTTTTTCTCATAGCTCCAGGTTGAAATGAAGTAAAATGAATTTGCAAGTTTTACACACACACACCTTCCGGTATGCAAAAATATATATATTCTTAAAGATAAACTATTTCCACAGAAATATACATATAAACACGCAGATCCTTCACCTAGAGTAACTTTTTTACTATACAAAAGTTTTTAAAGCGATTTTCAGGACTCTCAGGACAAGTGTACAGTAAAATTACAGTGGCGTGCTTAGGATGTGTGCAACTGTGGGTGGGAGTTCTATTTAGTAACGACTGATGATAAATTTTGCGAAAGGGTTCTTACAGTATATACTCAACTTTTTTATATTTAGAATAGAAGAATTTTTTGAAAACTTTTCTTTTTAATAGAATCTTTAAAATACAAGAGAAAAATCAATAAATATAAAACTTTTCATTTATATTATTGATTCTAACAAAAAAAAAGTTGTAAGGTCGAGTCCCTTATGGGACAAGATAAAAATATAAATAAAATTCTTTATTTTTACTTATTTCCATATTTATCTTGAAAGTGTTATCGCCGACCATCTCTGTCCCAATGGAATAATTATGCAACAACAAATTTATTTTACCATCTACTAATTATTTTCAACTTCTAACTACTTTCCATATTTCATATACCTTCATAATACTCTTACGACACGGCTGCCTGCCGTGTGAGAACATAACTTCCATCATATTAAGAATAATAAGCTCCTTCTGGAGTGAGTGTACATCCGTACAATATCTGCTATAATTCTGTACGTACATAGGTAGTGTGTCAACATCACTTTTTTCTACTGAACTGGGGGAAAAAAAATTTTAAGAGTGGAAATCTTTTGACGGTGCACCTGCTTTAATATTTAAAAAAAAAAAAAACAAAAAGAGGAAAAGAAAAAGGAAACCAAGAGAAAGGATTCTTTGTGTCTTCGTCATAATGTGTGACCTATTTTTGTAAACTTTACAAAGTTTTACTTTGCAATTTGTTCAAACTTTTGAAGATAATTTCAGCTAAGTGTGGAATTTTATAAAAGCGTAAAACAAATCAATTTAAGGTTTGTAGACTTTGGACTTTGTGTTGCTTCAGGAAATACTATTTAATGGGATCATCATTTTCCTAAAGGGTAAAGGGGTGTAAGTGTAATAAACTTGAAATTTTCTATTGCTTGTGTAAAGTTAAGATTAGTGCCAGAGAGGTACGATTAAATGCAGGTCACGATTGTAGTTTTAAATATCTCCATCTGCCGAGTTTTATAAAATCTTGTAGGTGGGCCATTTCTCACCTGAAAATAATTCCAATGAATTTGCAAAATGCATTGAAAATGTAAAAAAAAAATCGAATTTTTCGACTCAGTACCATAGAAAAAGTATATACAGGGTGTCCCAAGAAGTAGTGTCAAGCGGAGGTCCAGAGGTAGAGCACCATCAGGGGTATCCGAATAACGCCCATTCGATTTTGCGTAGTTTTCGAGTTATAACTTTTTTCGTGATTTTTCACCAACTACTAATTCGAACATATTTTTGGTCACAGCGGCTTGAATAATTAAGATAAATTGCTGATTTTGTGTTTTCAATTAAGCTGAATCCAATGCATTATAAAATAAGAAAAAAACGAGTTTTCAAACAAAACTGAGGCCAAGCCGCATGAAAAAGTAGAAAATAAACTTTTCTTCACACATAGAGGTGAACTTAGGTTTTTTGATTGGGACATTTCTCTTGAATATTCTTTCTCTTCATGAATCAAATCACTTATTACCTCTGATTGTCAGTTTTGTTTGAAATCTCGTTTTTTACTTATTTTATTTTCTGCCTTTTTCACGTTAACTAAATTGTTATTACGTGCTGCATGGAGATATTTTAAAACAATTTTCTGGCGGCTGAAAAGACACTGATTTACCAGTTTTTAAAATAATTTTCGAGTATCAAATCGTTGAAGTACTGCAACGATTTTCTGAAATTCAAATTATGTTTTAAACAGCGCTTTTTAGCTATATTCAGACTTGATCCCATACAACATGAATTTTCCCGATTTTCCATGTTTTCCACAGACTTTTCCACTTACTATGATTTTTTTTAAATTTTACATGAATTTTCCTCGATTTTTCATGGAAGTTTTCATGATTGTTGAAGAGAAAGTATTCATGCCAGTAGGACGGAAAAAAAATGATTCCGCATAGCTTATAAAACTTTTTTGTCGTAAAATTTTCCGGAAAAGTCGGAAAATTCCTGAAATTTTCGGAAAATTTTCCTGAAAAATTTGAAAATTCTGCATTTTTCCTGAAACAGATTTATCACTAATCATATCGATGAAAATTTGTCCGATGATTTTCCCGCTTTTCCGGGTTTTCCACGGAGTTTTCCACAAAAGCAAGTTTATGAAAATCATTTCGCTCTACAACTTTGTCTCAGGTTGCAAAACGCTCAAACGCTTCCTTGGTCAGAAAAAACTCCGGAAAAGCGTTTTACATGAATTTTCCTCGATTTTTTCTGCAATTTTTCACCATTGTCCGAGAGAAAAAAATGATGCCAGTTGATGGGGAACTTGATCCTGCATAATTTAGAAAACTTTTCCGGAAAAGTCGGAAAATTCCGGAAATTTTTTTCGGAAAAATCGGAAAACTCTGCATTTTTCCTGAAACGGATTTATCACTAATCAAATTTGTCTCAAATTTTCAAATGGTTTTTCCCGATTTTCCGGGTTTTCCATGGAAATTTCCGGTTAAAATTTTGATAGATTCAATTGTTACGCGACATGAACTTGTGTACCAAATTTTCAAATGGTTTTTCCCGATTTTCCGGGTTTTCGATGGAAATTTCCGGTTAAAATTTTGATAGATTCAATTGTCACGCGACATGAACTTGTGTGCCAAATTTCAGCACGCTGTGATGACGAAAAGACCCACGAGAGTGTCGAAAATAGTAAAAAAGAAATATACAGACAGACAAATTCATGTACGAGTTAAAGGGAATGGCCTAAAAAAAATTGAATTTTTCGACCCAGCACCATAGGGAAAGTATATACAGGGTGTCCCAAGAAGCAGTGTCAAGCGGAAGTCCAGAGGTAGAGCACCATCAAGGGTACCCGAATCACCCCATGTATGTTATGCGATTTTGCGTAGTTTTCGAGTTATGAATTTTTTCGTGATTTTTCACCAAATTACTAATTCGAACGCAGTTTTGGTCACAGCGACTTGAATAATTAAGATAAATTGCTGATTTTGTTTTTTTAATTAAGCTGAATGTTAGGCCCATCCAATGCATTAAAAGATTTGATCCGTAGCTCATACCATTGCGCCAAAAGAAATTTTTAAATTCCATTAAGGGGGGTATTCTAGTCTAGAAATTCGAAAAAATCGATTTTTTTGTTTTCATATTTTCAAAGTTTAACTATTCAAGAATATGCCTACAAGAGGATTTTTCAAATTTGTATCTTTATATTTAGTGTTCACTTGCATCCAGCTGCTAACAGTTGAATTCTAACTTCCAAACCACGTGAACGTATGGACTTTAAGGGGTAACGCCACTGTAACGGCTAAAAAAAAAGGTTTTTTCACGAATTTTTTTCTCGCGAAATTAAAGGTGTTTGAAAAAACCTTTGAAGGGTATTATCGGGCATACATTGAACTTTAGTGATAAATTTTTGACAGCGAAAAAAAAACAAAATGGCGGCTCCACAGCCATCTTCCCGGGACATGTTTCGGAGCAAGTTTGACGCGCTTGGTGGCGACCACCATTTTCAAAGGAAAAAAAAAACTTTTTTCTCGCACGGGACCTTTTTTTTCTTATTCTAGAGGGTTTAAACTATTTTTTAAGCCAATAAAAAAAACGATTTTTCAAAAAATTTACAGTGGCGTTACCTCTTAAACGCGCTTTTCCCGAAACTGCCTTTTTCAAGTTCTACTGGACCGATTTACTTGAAATTTATTTGAGAGTCTTCTTTATAGACTTGTCTATGTCCGGAACTAGCCGCATCCCCAAATTTCAATTTTTACTGTTTTTAAAAAATTCGAAAAATCAAAAAAAAAGTGGTACAAAACTTGCTTTTTTTTCAGGCAGCGGCCATTTTGTGAAAATTTTTTTTTTCAACTTTTTCCTAGTTCCGGACATACCGACATTACTCTAGACTAATAATCTTTTTTATTTTTTTTTTCGGATTGCTAGGCGGGTTGTAATCGTGGGCATGATCACGCGCCAATTTTTTGAGGTCCCCACTTCATCAGCTAATTTTTTGAATTTTCAACTTTTTTAATTTTTTTCTGTATTCTTGTAATGTTAATAAATAACTCATAAAAAAATGGATAGAAAAATATTGATTGCCTTTTTTTACGGCACTTCAAAAATCACCTAAAATTCGGGCCTCTGGACTAGAATACCCCCCTGTCCAAAATAATAAAATGTACCAAAATCTTTGAGGGCGATTTACGAAAAAAAAGTCACATTATAACTTTTTTCACCCAAACTTATTTTAAAAACTCCCTAATTTCATTGGCTATTTACCGTGTAAATTTTATTGAAATCGGTTCAAAACGTACTACATAAGTCTTCAATCTATTCGAACTGGGGACTTAGATTTTTCGCACCTTTCTAACTCGGTAGGGTTATGTCCGATTGGAGAACCGGTTCACCTCAGCTCATTACCAGATATAGTTCATGGAAGATTTTTTTTTCTCTGGAATACATTTAGGGTGTATGTGACCCAACTGCATGAAAATGGGTTTTCGGCGACAAAAATGTCCCGAGAAAGTTTCCTAAACTCAATCAGAAAAAATGTCCACCACCAGATAGTATTCGACGAGACCTTTTATTTGATATGCAACATGCCGTATTGGAACCACCGCCACCCGGGAGGGTTTTACCCCCACCCTAAAAGTATCCAGAGAAAAATAATCTTCTACGAATTGTAGAATTGGCAATGAGCTGAGGTGAACCTACCGAGTTAGAGCCGATAAAAGGTGCGAAAAATCTAGTTCCCCAGTTCGAATAGCTTAACGACTTGGTACGTTTTGAACCGAATTTTAGGTATGATACCAGAGAGATATGAGGAAGTTTTTAAAATAGGTTGGGGCGAAAAAATGTATGTGACTTTCTTCTTTAAATCGCCCTTAATATGGCAAAATTTTGTGGTAGGCAATCAGACATAACTATACTGATGAGACCTCTTTGATCGCTGGGTCAAAAAGTTAGATTTTATTCTCCATTTATAAAATTTATAATTATTCTAATAATTTTCAGCGGTGGCGCCATCTATTAGTTTAAATTTTTTCGTTTTTTTTAATCGTTATAAAAGTAATGGTAAATTCTCTGTTAGGTTATCTATCCTCCATCTGTTAATTATTTGTCTGTGCCAATTTTTTGCTCCAAAACCTTTGAATAGTTTCTCGTACACCTTGATATTAACCAGAACAATGACCAGGACGTGTCTGCTGCGGCAGGAGGGATATTGATGCAGGGTAGTTTGTTTTTCAAATTTTATATACTTAAAATTTTCCATTTGTTTTTGAAGATTTTAATTTTTTAAATTAGTATTAGGTTTGCTTTGTTTTACGAGTATGTCTAAATTTCAATTTTTTCGCCATTTGAATTTTACTGTTGTGTTAATTTCCTATCATTATGCGCCAATGGAGGCTATAAAAAGCTCCTGGTTAAAAAAATCCCACAACTTTTTTCCATAATCTGCTTTTTCGAAAAGGATAAGTTTTCAAAATTCCATACATTTTCGAAGTCAGAAAAAGGCTGTTGCCTTTTACAAAAAAGTTGCAGGATTTTGGCTATAAAAGATTTTTCCCGATTTTGAATAAAAGAGAATTTGGCAAAAGAAGATTATGTTCAAGAGGAATGGGGAGCACAAACCTGTTTCAGATTCAATGCTAGCGTGCTGCTGATCTGCTCTTGTACCTGTGATTTTCGAGCTTTAGATTTTTTCGAAACTACTCTTATACTGGTAATTTTCGTAAAATCTTGGATAGTAGTAACCCCTTTTGGATTTAATGGACTTTTGGGAGACTTTTAAAATTATTAACCATATACCAAACTTTTATCCAAACTATTCAGAAAATTGTTCTCTTTAAGTGTTTTCATATTCGATAGATTCCAACAGGTTGCCACCCGGCTGTGGAATCTCACAGGGATCCAAATTCACGATCACGCCCTGGTAAATCAAAATTGGTGCAGTTATGCAAGATCAGCCTGGAGCACGGCACAATGTGACCCTATGCTAGGTGCCTGGCCACAGGCAACGAGATGACTGATGAGTTGGTCAAAAAGGGCTCTGAAATGGATAGCTCCGCAGTGATAGCTTATGGGAAGATCCCAATTTGAGCTTGAAAAGAGGAAATCATCAGGGTCGCCTACCAAAACGTAAACTTCCGCCGGATCAACAGGTATACCTGCCATATTGCGAGGCAATTGTGGCCTGCATATGACAGAAAGACGGCAAGAGAACTCCTTAATGGCAGTAAAAAAATACCAGGAATCTAGTACGGGCTATTACATGTCACTGAGCCATAGGAGACCGTGCACTGAGAATAGCGGCGAACGATTTCTGCCCGAGCTGTAAGGATTCCGAGGAAATCGAATCCGTTCTAAACGTAATTTGCGAGTGCCTCGCTCTGACGAATAAAAGAGTAAGGCTATTAGGTAGCTACTTCTTTTCAAGACCGGAGGAGCTGCAAAGTAAAGAGTTCAGATTTTTCCTAAGATTTCTAAGGGAAGAAGAATGAATCTAGGATGGCTTTAAAGGTTGTCCCATGAGGTCAAGGGGCACAATGGTCCCAGTGGAGGTTTAAGTGAAGCAGGGTAGGCACTTCTAGCGGCATACCTCTTACCTAACCTAACCTCACCTATTTTGTTATCTAAATATAAGGTAAGAGTATATAATCTATGATGCAGACGTAAGTATATACTTAGATCTCTTTTGATAAATAACTGGACATTTATAACTTGCACTTAATTTATTCCATTTGCTCCAAGAAAACCTCTGACAAGTAATTTTATATGTATAAATACTAAAAATTAAAGGACCCAAAATAGACTCCTGAGGAACGTGATAATTTTGGACACATATATAGTCAGTAAAATGTTAATAGGTTTGTTTTTAAAATACTACTCCATCCCAGTCAAATTATACTAAAATATTTTCCGTGCATAAAAGAAAAAGAAAACAAAAACACATAGCTCAATTCCAAAAGTATTAAAGAGCCTGCTGCATACATATATCAGTGCAGTGTGCAGTGTATGAAAATTTAATTGAAACTCTTCATATTAAATGCCTCTTTGCAGAAGCTTTCATTACCATCATAAACATTTCTCCCCGACTAGATTGTGAGAACAAAGCGAGCACTTGAAAGGAAAGAAGTGGAGTCCTCTAAACATCAAAAGTTCAACTATACCAGGCTGCATCGTATAGTGATGTCATGCATGCATCACCATACTCAACATGAATTTAGCGCATCCTACCTAACAACGGAGTAGAAAAATGAAAATTGACGACAGTCTTTTGTGAAAATAGTTGAGGACGCTATTCGTGTTGGAAGGAGGAGCAATAAAGGAAAACTTCAAATTTCGCAGTAGTATAAAGAAAGGAATTTTTCTTAATCGTAATAATAGTCGCGCGTTTATTTCTATACGAAATGGAGGTTGATTTATATAACCGCCTACGTCTATGCGCAAAATACTGCTTTGTTTTGCTGCTCTTAATTTTTTTGAACAAAGCTTTAATGAGAGTTTATATTTTTTTTCAGGACATCGCACTGCTATCGTGTCAATGACTCTATTATATACGTTTTTATGTAATTGTTTTTTTTTATACTTCAATATAGAGGACTTCTATGGATGGGAATCAGAATACACTCATCATATTGTAAAATAATTTTTTTGAAAAGGATTCATTGTATTTAAGGAATATACACTTAACCTCTTAAAGGGGTTAGAGAGGGGAGCGGCAAAAAAAAGGTGATGAAAACTTCCCGATCTCAATTTTTTTTTACGTAATACCAAAGTCTCCCCACAAATTCGGTACTGTGCAAGGCTCATTAATGAAAATGATAAAGAAAGTCGTAGAAAGAATTGAACCTTGTGGTACACCAGTTTTATTGAAGGACTTTGAAATATCTCTAACGATGAGAAAAATCAAGGCCTACACTGGAATATGCTACCAAATTCTATAAAAATTTGCTACCCAAAAGAGTGAGAAGAAATAGAAAAAATTTAATCTGATCTGATTTGGATCTGATTAAAGCCAAAAGAAATACACTGGAGACCAAGAGATAAAATTTATTACCAAAACGTAAAATCAAGCGCCTCCTCGTATGACATGAATAATCTTTCACGCAGGAATGTGTAATCTTGTCTGGAATAACACGTAAATCGAAAAGGATACACACATCTCTGCTTTACAGAATATCAAACAATCTCCCCCTGGAGCCACCAATGAAACTGAGTTCATCTTCATGGATATTGTATAGCACCCTTTCACAGAAGTCTTTTGATTTTATTTATTGCTACCAAAACGCTGTGCAATCAAAAGAAGTATCCACCTACATAGAAAGAATGCCGTCAGAAATGTGACAGTAATTTTTCCAAGAGTATCTCACCATCTCAAAAGGAAAAATACTTAGCCAGAACAAGCGCACCTGCGTTTTTATACATGTAAAAGTATTCTGTCAACGAATAAATGATTTGGCAGAGACGAGTGACATTCAATTTCAACAATGTTAGCAGCAGCGCAGCGGTAGGAGGGAGAAGAAGGAAGGGAATAGAGGTACTTTTTCACCTGTTCACATTGAATCGAAATCGATGGCGCTATTTACCTTCGAAATCCCCCCGTCAGAGATTTTTATGCTGGGTAAAGTGGGTAAGGCGGCTCACAAAGTATTTTGCGAGACGACCGACGATGAAAGTAGATTGCGATATTTCATAACTTGGCGAAAAGAGCACAGTCACCGCTCCCCATCCATCCATCCTACCACCCAAAACTGTGTAGATGTTATTAACGGAATCAGGAAATTCTATCGATTCTTCTGAACTAAATGCACTGTGAACGTTTATGGTACATGGCTTTATGAGATCTTCATCTCCCCCGCTGGGAATGGAGTTTTGCTTCGCCGCTCTACGCTGTTGCTGTTGCTGTTAATCCTCTTTCTCTTTGAGGCATGCGGTCGATTGTTGAGGCAAGTGATTAGAGAAAGCCTGAGTCCTAATAGAAGGACACCATTATTTTTTATGTATGTTTCTATGTTAGTAGATATAAAGGAGTTATATATGTAGCATAGAGCTTAGCATTTCACAGCGTAGTTATTAATTTTATGAGTGTGCAAAAGATGGGAGATTTGCTTCAATTTTATGGGTAAAGTACATGAGCACTTTTGAGCTTAAAGATGATTTTTATTACTGCTTTTGAGTCAATACGGTTGGCTGGAATTTTTCAGATCGCATTAGAGTTGCACTTAATGGTGCTCCTTGGAAAAAATATTCTTGAGAAAATACTTTGAATTGAATGCTCTTAAAGAAAAAAATACAAATAACAAGAAGAGGTAAAAGCTTCTGAAGGATAAGAAATGTTCTTATGTTTTCGAATTTTTATTATGGCCTTTTTAACAAAAATTGTGATGTTCCCATATAGATCTCTAACTAGTCCGATAGTGTCTTAAAGTTGGACAGTTACGTAAACATTTCGTAGAATTTTTCTCGATTTATTTTTTGTTATAGCAAGCTAATCTGCAGTCTAATATGTTCTTGAACAAACATTTTATTCAAAACTCTTTTGTCAAATTAATTATTTCTCAAACCACACATCGGTGCTGAGCAATTACACGTCTCTTCAAAAGGCAAGTAAAACGCAACGTTTTTCAACATAGTCACCTCTGAGGGCTACACACTTGGGTCCAGCAGTTCTGGTAATTTTTCATTTAATCAAAATAAAATAAGTAAAAAAACGAGTTTTCAAACAAAACTGAGGCCAAGCCGCATGAAAAAGTAGAAAATAAACTTTTCTTCACACACAGAGGTGGACTCAGGCTTTTTGATTGGGACATTTCTCTTGAATATTCTTTCTCTTCATGAATCAAATCACTTATTACCTCTGATTGATCATACTGAAATATATCGGTGATTGTCAGCGAATAAAATCTGAGTCCACCTCTGTGTGTGAAGAATAGTTTATTTTCTACTTTTTCATGCGGTTTGGCCCCAGTTTTGTTTGAAAACTCGTTTTTTACTTATTTTATTTTCTGAGTTTTTCACGTTAACTAAATTTTTATTACGTGCTGCATGGAGATATTTTAAAACAATTTTATGACGGCTGAAAAGACACTGATTTACTGAATTTTCTCGATTTTCCATGTTTTCCACAGGCTTTTCGTATTACTATGATTTTTTTTTTAAATTTACATGGATTTTTTTTAAAAATTTACATGAATTTTCCTGGATTTTTCATGCAAGTTTTCATGATTGTTGAAGAGAAAGTATTGATGCCAGTAGGACGGGAAAAAATGATTCCGCATAGCTTATAAAACTTTTTTATCGGACAATTTTCCGGAAAAGTCGGAAAATTCCGGAAATTTTCGAAAAAAATTCCAGAAAAATTGGAAAATTCTGCACTTTTCCTGAAACAGATTTATCACTAATCATATCGATGAAAATTTTTCCGATGATTTTTCCGCTTTTCCGGGTTTTCCATGAAATTTTCCACGAAAGCAACTTTATGCAACTCATTTCGCTCTACAACTTTGTCTTAGGTTGGAAAACGCTCAAACGCTTCCTTGGTCGGAAAAACCCCGGAACAGCGTTTTCACCATTTTCGAAGAGAAAGTAATGATGCCAGTTGATAGGGAACTTGATCCTGCATATTTTAGAAAACTTTTTCAATGGAAAAATTTTCCGGAAAAGTCGGAAAATTCCGGAAAAATCGGAAAACTCTGCATTTTCGTTAAACGGATTTATCACTAATCAAATTTGTACCAAATTTTCAAATGATTTTTCCCGATTTTCCGGGTTTTCCATGGAATTTTCCGGTTCCGGATAGATTCAATTGTCACGCGACATGAACTTGTGTGCCAAATTTCAGCTCGCTGTGATGACGAAAAGTGGGTCTACGAGAGTGTCAAAAATAGTAAAAAAGAAATATATAGACAGACAAATTCGTGTACGAGTTAAAGGGACGGGCTGGCCTCAAAAATATGATTTTGCAAGGGGTGTAAAATATCCATTTACGGGGCTTCCGTTAAAATTTCTTCTTCTACTACGCATGGATTTTTCAAATTGGGGAAAGCAAGAAGTTGCACGAAGCTAAGTCTTTTAAATACGGTGCATTAGGAACTAATTCGAGTCTCAATTTATGCCATTTTGACATTGCGACTGCCGATGTGTGAGACGGCGGATTCAGTTTAAATTATTTCCGTTATAATCTTATCCGTTTCTCGAAAAAGGCAGGTTTTAAACGGTCCTATAATATTGCGTAATAGGCACCCATCGGGAAAAAAACTGTGATCGTAATTGCAATTGCCTTGTCGGCCAAAGTATGGGTCTGTCGGCGCACATTAACCAGCCTTAGATCAACTGATTTTTCGTGAATGTAATCCTTGTCCACAGTCTTACGGATTGAGTTTAAATACTGATGAGAAACGTTTTGTCGAGTATGTTGTTGTTGGTCGACTGACAAAAGAATAAATAGTCCGAAACGATGGTGTAGACACTCATCATAAACAAAATCAAATGCATCAGCTTTAATATCGCAAGATTTTTTTTTATTATTATTAACCAAGCTCAGGGGATATCTTGTGAGGCAAAGTACAGTATGGCCAGGAAGATGATAGGGAAAGGAGTAAGGGATATGAGGAAAGTGGCGGGGGTGCTGATGTATGTTGCACTTGAACCTTCACAGATTGTTAGCTCTAGAAAAAACAGAAGATGGTAGACTGTTTCACATTCGCACAGTTCGGGATAAGAAAGCATCACGGAATTTTACTGTACGGCTGAAAGTATTTTGAGAGATGAAAGGATGTGCGTGAGGAATTAATCTAAAAGGGATCAGATTAAATATTTCATCGGAACATTGATCCGTACAGATAAAAAGAAATTATTACTAACGGCTGGGAGCTCAAATTGAAATCATGGTTGTAAAAGTACAATAGTGTGATGCTATTCAGACGGGTGTCAAATCAAACAATAAAACTGACAATGTGACAAAAAAGTTTGGCTAAAACTTTGACAGGACTTATTTCAAGGTTGATACCTACCAGACGGTTTAAGCTATTTTATGAATTATGATGCCATCTTATAGAAATTCAAAAGACTATTCAAAAATCTCATCATAAGTTTATTTTTATATTGTTGTTAATTGGAAAGAAGAAAGCAATGAATTTGCTATACATTCACTATAATTTCGCTTCAAGGCACTGCCCCGATAAAAACTCAATCAATCTAATAACGGAAGTTTCCAATTAATTTCCAACAACACGACCCCTACGTGTATACCTACATACATACATAACATATACACCCAATAGATAAATTCCAAGAAAATTCAATTCAATTCCAATGTAACTAACTCACATCGTGTCACAAAAAAAAAAATTCTAAATTCAATCAGAGCAATTCAGGGACTTTGTTGTATCTTTTAGGAAAGATTAAAGCCATCTTCTTTTGGCTAGATTCAACTAAGTCTGGATTTTCATGAAACTCCTTATAAATGTGAACGATTTTCATTTTATATGTACATATATATTCTTAGACCCCAAAAAGGATGGAACCTTTTTCAAACACTACAAGTGGGTAGAAAAAGGGTCTTCGATTGCAACAACAAAATAGTACTGGAGTAGCACCTTGGGTATATACCCCCAGTAGCTATGTAGGAAGTTAAGTTGAAATTTGTCAAATCATGAAAAGATATCCTGAAGCTATACCAGTTGTCACCCAGAAAAGTGTGAATAATGGACATTTGCACACACACATATACACATCAACTGACTGAATTCTGTGCATATGTGCTCTTTGACATGGGTCCAACGAGGATGTTAAGTAAAGTAGAGCTTATAATGACATTTCACAACTTTTCGTCCTTTCTGTTTTCAAGTGATACAATACCACGCGGTCATATCTTTTGGATGATTGGATATATCTATGGTTGTGTGTGTGTGTGTGGGGTGCGAGCGCGTGTGTATGTGTTTGAAATTTTTTTTTTACAAATCTACGTAATTGTCCTTAACAACTCAATAGAAGATACAGCGGGGGTGTACCTCAAGAATTGAGTAGTTTCATGGAATTAGATGTGGAAAATATTGAAGAGAACCGGTTGAATTAGTTCATTGTGTGCTATGGATATAAGCCAGTAGCCGCCTTATGGAAATCTAGATTAAGATATTTCATAAAGACATGGTGACATATAGGAGATGTTTTATTTAAACATCAGAAAAATCCTTCCTTCTGGGATTCTATGAATAATTTTCACAAAAAAGAAAAAAAATGAATTTCATTGTTGACATGCCAAGAGAAAGTAGGTAAACTTGAATAAGACTCTAAAAGCAGTCGTTCACTATTTTCCATTTTAATTTGAAATGAAAAAGTGCATGTCCTTCGCGTGATAGTACCTACAAATAACTGCACCTTATCTAAGTGGTATAATCATGGCTAAATATAGTTTTGTTATCTGTATACATTCAGAGTCCATTATATGATGAAACTGCTATTCCCACTGCATGAAATTAAAACGAAAACAATTTTGCAAGTGACTGCTGCAGATATAATCTCCCCATACTCCTCCTCTTGATAATTGCTTTTAATGATTATCACACATAATAAGTGGAAAAATTATACCTCAATATCAATTTAATGTCATATAAATTGGACATAAATAGATTAAACAGGACATGGGCGCAAGTAATTTTGGTATTAACACCAACAGAAGTTTCATAATGACTCTGTTTTTTAATTATATATTTTTTCATATGACGTGATTCGAGAAACATCGAATAATTTCATTACATAAAGATAAAATAAAATAATTAAAAAACGAGTTTTCAAACAAAACTGATGTCAAGCCGCATGAAAAAGGAGAAAATAAACTTTTTTTCATACACAGAGGTGGACTCAGATTTTTTGATTGTGACATTTTTCTTGAATATTCTTTCTCTTCATGAATCAAATCACTTATTACCTCTGATTGATAATACTGAAATATATCGGTGATTGTCAGCGAATAAAATCTGAGTCGACCTCTGTGTGTGAAGAAAAGTTTATTTTCTACTTTTTCATGCGGCTTGGCCTCAGTTTTGTTTGAAAACTAGTTTTTTACTTATTTTATTTTCTGCCTTTTTCACGTTAACTAAATTGTTATTAGGTGCTGCATGGAGATATTTTAAAACAATTTTTAAGTCATGTTTGGTGCCGATCCGAAAACAAAAATTTTTCGAGTATGAAATCGTGCAAGTACTGCAACGGTTTTCTGAAATTCAAATTATGTTTTAAACAGCGCTTTTTAGCTGTATTCCAACTTGATCCCATATAACATGAATTTTCCGGATTTTCCATGTTTTCCACAAACTTTTCCTGTTACTATAAATTTTTTTTTAAAAATTTACATGAATTTTCCTCGATTTTTCATGCAAGTTTCAATGATTATTAAAGAGAAAGTATTGATGCCAGTAGGACGGAAAAGAAAAATGATTCCGCATTTCTTATAAATCCTATTTGTCGGAAAATTCCGGAAATTCCAGAAAAATTGGAAAATCCTGCACTTTTCCTGAAACAGATTTATCACTAATCATATCGATGAAAATTTTTCCGATGATTTTCCCGCTTTTCCGGGTTTTTCACGGAGTTTTCCACAAAAGCAACTTTATGCAACTCATTTTGCTCGACAGCTTTGTCTTAGGTTGCAAAACGCTCAAACACTTCCTTGGTCTGAAGAACTCCGGAAAAGCGTTTTACATGAATTTTTCTCGATTTTTTCTGCAAGTTTTCACCATTGTCGGAGAGAAAGTAATGATGCCAGTTGATAGGGAACTTTAACCTGCATAATTTAGAAAACTTTTTTACTGGAAAATTTTCCAGAAAAGTCGGAAAATTCCGGAATTTTTTTTGGGAAAAATCGGAAACTCTGCATTTTTCCTGAAGCAGATTTATCACCAATCATATCGACGAAAATTTGTCCGATGATTTTCCCGCTTTTCCGGGTTTTCCACGGAGTTTTCCACAAAAGCAACTTTATGCAACTCAGTTCGCTCTACAACTTTGTCTTAGGTTGCAAAACACTCAAACGCTTCCTTGGTCTGAAAAACTCCGGAAAAGCGTTTTACATGAATTTTCCTCGATTTTTTCTGCAAGTTTTCACCATTGTCGGAGAGAAAGTAATGATTCCAGTTGATAGGGAACTTGATCCTGCATAATTTAGAAAAATTTTCCGGAAAGTCGGAAAATTCCGGAAATTTTTTTCGGAAAAATTGGAAAACTCTGCATTTTTCCTGAAACGGATTTATCACAAATCAAATTTGTACCAAATTTTCAAATGATCTTTCCCGATTTTCCGGGTCTTTGCATGGAAATTTCCGGTTTAAATTTTGATAGATTCAATTGTCACGCGACATGAACTTGGGTGCCAAATTTCAGCTCGCTGTGATGACGAAAAGTGGGTCTACGAGATTGTCGAAAATAGCAAAAAGAAATATACAGACAGACAAATTCGTGTACGAGTTAAAGGGAATGGCCTAAAAAAAAAAAGACTAGAACAAATGAGCTCATTCAGCGACGACCTAGGTGGAAACTATTTCGCCTTTAAGCCCTGGTCACATCGGGAGCGACGCTGCAAGGCACGGCGCGGTGTCACGCGGCAAAATAGAGTTTTTACACTGGTTGAAGAAAAACCAGACAAAAGTGATAAAGTTTGATTACGAATATTTTAGAATGCCAAAAGCCTTATTTAACGAATTGTGCCGACTTATTTCGAATGAAAAAGAAATTTTGCCGCCAGCGGCAGAATGGTGTTTTTGAGTGATCTCCAAAATCGCAGCGCGGCAACTATTTTGCCGCGCCACTTCCGTTGTGACTTATAGATTTAATTTTGCAAGATCAAAGCTGGAGCGAAATAGCTTAGTGTTTTGACAATGAGTCTTTGACGTTAGGGGCTAATTGTTGGCAGCCGACGTGTGTCTTGTCACCACTGCCCTCCTAGAGGCCAGCTACGTTACTTGAAGAATCGCGGAACTATGCCACAATACTCTTGAGAAATCGCGAACAAGCCGTCGATGTCTTGATCTCCTGGTAGCGGGTGATCAAATGACCGGGATGTAAGTCGATTGAATGATCAGCATCTGTTCTTGAAAATTATGGATCGGTCTACTTTATGTAAGACTGCGATTATAAAATAGCTGCTGCAGGTTCAGACTGTCCCTATGACAGCCTGGATGAGTAGGTACTCTGATAGACTGATTCCAAGTTTTCTTGAAAGTATCTGCATATCTGTTCAGAACGCCGAATGAGATGGATTAAACAGGTCCAGACTGCACATGTGACAATCTGGAGGAGTACCTGATACATTCGCGCACCTATACACTCTTGAGATCGTGGCCTGAAGAGTTATTATACGGCTGTGTGTTGCTAATTGGCCACTGAAAATTAGCCAAGTCGACCCTATGTTGACGAGACCGAAGCGGCGATAATATCAACGGTGTTGAACTGCAGAGGTTTACTTTTTGGTTTAGTATTTAGCGAGGAATGTTGGGCCGATTGTCTGTAACTAAGAAAAAGCATAAACGACTGTAATTGTCACTGGTTGACAAGATAATAAGATAATTTAATTTTTTGTTCCGCACATAAAAATCGAGGCTTACTTACGTACCCTTTTCCAATTCTAAAGGTAGCTTTCGAATTGGCTTTACGAAAATCCTACAAAGTCAAGGCTGCCCAAGGTCGTCTCCGACGTGCAGATGGCTCTGTCAAGCCGCCACAAGCCTATGTTACGTCCTGGACTAAAACTTCTGATGGAGTGGATTGGGCTTAGGCAGGTTTCTTCAAGGTCCTGATAGGTATATAGATGAGTTTTCGCAAGTAGATAAAATAGGTATTAGTATTAGATCGGAGGAAAATGTATTTTCCATTCTAGTCTTACTTCTTCCCAAGGATTGGAAGGTCTATGAATGATCCAGATTTTATCGTATTTGAGTCAATATTCAGAGATCATGTCGACTGTCTTGTAACATACGATAATATCTCAATCAAAATTATACATGACAGTCTTAACATATAGATTGAAGCAGAGGTTTGGGACCTCGAGGTAACCCGAAAGAAGGCCAAGCCAAGGCCCATTGTTCACCCTCTAGACCCATGAGCGAACTCTCATAGGTCCCAACCGGATGCTCCTATAAACTTCAGTATTGCCTCCCAGCCCTCCTTGCCGGCATCATATAACTCGTCGAGCAGGTGTTAGCCAAGAACTCAGTAACGTATTCCTGAGAGTGCCGGGTAGTGACATAGGAAGTGGGTCACTGTTTCGGACTTCTTTCCGCTGCAACCCCTGCATATAGGATCATCAACAAGTCTCATCCTGTGAAGGTGGCCCCTGAGAGCGGAGTGCCCAGTGAGAATGGACACCAGAGTTTTCAGGGTTGGCTTGTCCTAGGAGCTTATTCGTTGGATTTGGGTTTGGTTTACCCCAAAGTTCCTTTGTTGTTCTACCCGTGGGATCTTCTAACCAAAGGCGACTGTGTTGGCGGTCAGCCCAGGCTAAAATGATTGAGACAAGGTATTTTGTTGCAATCCCGACTGTAGAAGCAGGCTCTTCTGAGGCTGCTCCAAGACGAGCAAGTTCGTCCGCCCTTTCATTCCCGCTGATGTTGCGCTGCCTCGGCACCCACTGCACTATCACCCTGTTATTCCGAGAAAGGGAATTCGGGGTGGAGGTTATAAAGGGTTTAGACAAAGCTTTGACAGCTGCTTGGCTGTCTGAGCAGATGGCTATCCCCTTATTCTCAGTGTCTGAGTTAAGGAGGTGCCTTTCCGCTTCAAAAATGGCCTTGACTTCTGCCTGGAAAACCGTAGCATGGTTTTCAAGGTGCATGGAGAATTCAAATTCAGGCTCTTCGCAGAAAACTCCCGCTCCGGTGCCTTCATCGGACTTAGAGCCATCAGTATATATTATAATTGTGTTTGTCAATGGTTGAAGCAAGGAATGTGATTTCCATTCCGCCCTGGATGGAATTCTATATTCAAAATTGCTTTCCAGCATGGTCTCGAGGAGGTGGTCGCTATCTCTGTCAATGAAAGGTGCACGAACTCATAAATGGAATCATGTGGAACTCTTGTTTCCGTATGAAGGCAGCTAAGATTAAGGTGCAGTCTTAGCGCTGTAGTCGATGCCCTTTGCTTGATATGTATTTGCACCGGGTGTATATTGAGGATAACCTACAGAGCCCGAGTGCTAGTTGACTTAAAAGCGCCGCTTGCACTGAGAAGGCACAGTATCTTGCGATGATTGGAGAAGTCCATAGCTTTCCACCACACTACTGAACCGTAGGTTAACATGGGTCGAATGACGCTAGTGTATATCCATAGGATCTTCCGCGGTTTGAGTCCCCACTTCTTCCCTACCGCTCTACGACACATTACAAAAACTCTAAAAGCTTTGTTCGCTCTGTCTTCGAGGTGTGGTTTCCAGTTTAACTTTTTATCTAGAATAGTACCTGGGTATTTCACCCTGTCCTTTAATTCCAAGCATGTGGAGCCAATTAGGGGCAGATTTAAACTGGGGATAATCCTTTTCATGGTGAAGAGGCATAGGTCAGTTTTCAGTAGGTTGATGCTCAGCCCGCAGTCCGTGGCCCAGCGCATGACTAGTCGGATCGCGCTTTGCACCAATCAACAGAGTACAGGTTCATAACTCCCGGTAACCAAGATTGTCAAGTCGGTTGCGTAACATTCTGCTTTGTACCCCATCCGGGTGAGTGTTAGCAAGAGATCGTCCATGATGAGCACCCATAACAGAGGTGATAGGATACCGCCTTGAGAGGTACCCCTGTGAACCTTTTTACCTCTGCTTACCCCTCCTAGATTAGCAAAGACAGTCCTATTATACAACATCTGTGCAATCCAAATTTTTAGAGATCAGTTCACTCCATGTTTTCTTAGTATTTCCGTGAACCTATGCAGAAGAACATTATTAAAGGACCCTTCTACGTCGATGAAAACAGCCAGCGTAGATTGTTTAAAGAGGAAGCCCTTTTCAATTGAGTGAATCAGCTCATGGAGGGCCGTTTCAACGGACCAACACTTTAAGTACGCATGTTGGTGCTGTGATAGTCTGCTTCTGGGAATGGAGCATCTCAGCTCCCACTCACAGATGCGTTCTAGGGTTTTAAGTAAGAAAGAGTCAAGCTTATAGGCCTATACGCTTTGGTAGTTGAGTACTCTACCCGACCTGCCTTCGGTTTAAACACAACGCAGACTTCTTGTCACAACTTCGGTGTATAGCCCATTTTGGTGGTCACCCGAGTACTGAAGAAGGGTTGGGAAAATGTCGTCCTTGCCTGGGAATTTGAAGGTTTTGAAAGAGTCAACTGCCGGTTTCATTACGAAAGGTTTCGGTACGCAGACATGAGAGGCTCTCGTCTGGACCATCGGGGAAGTGTTCGTCTAACAAGATATCGAACGATTCTCCAGAAAGGTCTCCGTCGCTGTCTGTGAGGAGTTCGGGTTGAATTAGTATCTTGGATGGGAATTTCTTTAGTCTTGACGTCTCATTAAGCCGTCTACGTTTTCGCAGAAGAGTTGCCATGACTTTCTTTTAGATTTGCGAATTCCATATTTATAATGGTGCAAGGCGTTTTGGTAGATTAACCATTCGCTTGCGCCATTAGATCTTTTGGGCTTATTGTATAGTCTACGCACAATTTTGCGTTGATTCTTTAGCTCGCGCGTCAATCAAGGGGGGGGGGGGTATAGTGCAAATCTACCCTTCTAATCGGACACGAGTCCTCAAAGGATTGGGTTAGCGCGGTGGTAATTTTTTCGATTCCCTTATCTATATCCGCTTTAGGTTATATTGGTGAGCCGTTCAGTGAGCACGTGTTTGAAAACCTCTGAGTGGGTTCTGGTAGGGTTTCTAGGGTTGTCGGAGAGTGAGACCTCTTCCGAAACTCTCCAGTTGTGAATATACGACGTTATATGACTAGTTGCGAGTCTTAAATCGCAGACCTCCCTTCTTAACATATCACTCTGGATGGGTTTTTCGCTCATCATTTAAAATTTATAGCCAAGTTTTTATTTAAATTTAGATTCTCTGTAACCTTTTCAGTGCGGAGTATCGCAGAGCTCTATATTGGGTCCTTTATTGTTCAGCATTTACATAAATTATCTGTTCGAATTAGTTTGGAAGACTTCAAAATATATATTTCGTATATGTAGTCCTATTGATTAAAGAATATCACAGATCTAGGTCGGACAGAATAACAGGAACTATAAGCTCAACAACTTTTACTAGGTCTACCAAAACGTGTCATTTACTTAATTCACCTTCCAAATGAAAAATTCAAAGAAAAAAGAGGTGCTTTCAAAGATTAATATAAGCTTTAAAATCATAAGCAAAGCATCCAATTAAAGTTAGGTCTTTAACATTCATCATTTGAAAATGAATACACCAACAAAACTATTATACGAAAATGCAGCTCATAGTATTTCTTAAACGTAAATTCCATTGCTCAACAATATGCAATTATTTGAAAATCTAAATCCATTCATAGCATGCTTCGATTAAATTATTATTTCGATCTTCCCCCTCCACCATATCGTTTCAATTCTATAGCCCAACCTCACATATCTCTTTCATTGTTATCATCGTCTATCACAGGCGGCTCTCATACTACAACAAGTTCCATCTAACTCATAGGGGAAAGTTGCACCACGTGTGTTATAGTAGAGAAGAAAAAGAAAACAAACGTCGAGGATTGATATATGGAAACTCTCAGCCTAACTAAAGAATATCGATTGGTGACCAAGTGCTCTTAATAGCCAGTCACGTGCACCTTATATAGACACTACACAGGATCTAATGAGCCTTGTAATTACCATAATTACGTGCTTCATCATATCAGCACTTGCAAGTGACGCTTTTCACTGCTTTTAAGGATTTTAGTTGAATAAATATTTTCGGATTTTATGGACGTCATTCCTTTGCTTGTTTGTAATTAGAAGAAGAAAACAAACCTCTGCTGGCGTGGAAACGACGACGGTCGGCGACTGTTGAAATAGATTAGCGAAATTTTTGATTAATTCGGGGTTATGAGAGTAGATTGATTCGCCCACAATTGATTGTTTGGCTTGATCCATACAAAGTAGGTAGTTTGAAATTGAGACAACGATTTTCAAATTTGTTGGTCTAATTAATACCCACCAAATCCCTTGCCCAGTTTTTATGGGAGAAGTAATACCGCTGGTGTTTTGGTGCATCTTTTTAGTATTTGAAGAAGATCTCATCTACTCCACAGTAAATTGGCGAGAATTATAAAAGTCGATTAAAAGGGTACCGTTACCAAATCAAAGTAAGCTTAATTTTACCCTACCAAAAATGGATGGTGACAATCTTTAAGTTGAACAAGTTCTAAGTAGACGTACGTAAAGTTAGCACCGCAACTTTGTCTGATATAGTTCGGAGTTATGAGATAGTAATTCTTCGTTAATTTGTCGTTAATTTGTCGTGAAATCCATAAATTTGTCGTGTCCTTTTATCTAGAGGAAACTGGATGTGGTGCTAAGTTGACGTCAAGTTAGCACCGCAATTCACTGGAATTCGGGCAAAACTTATCGGAGTGGAAAATTATACATCACATGCACCACATCCAGTTTCCTTTAGAAAAAAGGACACGACAAATTTATGGTTTTCACGACAAAGAAACGATAAATAAACGACAAATTCCAAGATGTATAATTTTCCAATCCGATAAGTTTTGAACGAGTTCCAGTGAGTTGCGGTGCTAACTTGACGTCAACTTAGCACCACATCCAGTTTCCTTTAGAAAAAAGGACACGACAAAATTATGGTTTTGACGACAAGTTAACGATAAATAAACGACAAATTCCAAGATGTAAAATTTTCCAATCCGATAAGTTTTGGACGAGTTCCAGTGAGTTGCGGTGCTAATTTGACGTCAACTTAGCACCACATCCAGTTTCCTTTAGAAAAAAAAGGACACGACAAATTAATGGTTTTCACGACAAATTAACGACAAATTATGAGATAGCTACGAATATATCAGACAAAGTTGCGGTGCTAACTTTACGTACGTTCTAAGTAGAGCACATAAAGATTTGTACTTAGGACGAGGTGCTACCAGCATATAGTCAGGTTAGTTGTTCTCTTTGAGATGCATTACTTTACGACATTACTTTACGACACTGTTCGACATTTGCTAACGCCAGACATAAGCCATTAGGGAATTTCATCTGTGAGAACTTTAAGAAAATTTGCAGAAAGTATAGGTAAAGGACAGATTCGTAGAACCAGGACATATTACAGGGTTATATGAATTGCCGTATTAAATTATCACTGTTAAAGTGTTATTTGCAGCCTGGAAAATTTGCTGATATCCGCCACTTGCAAAAAAATCAACGTTGGTGGTTCCCGTTGTATGCTTGATAATGGATAGTTACTCATGTTTGGACAAGGTGAGAGCACTACTCGGAATCTTGTGTAATCGTTCTGTAGGTTTGAATGATGTCTATACGGTAAGCGCGCGAAGCATCAGAAATAAAATTGACGAGTTTCGTTATACTATGTTCTCTGACTTAAAAGTCAGTACTATTCTTCTAAGTTCAACCTCAGCCTTCCTCCCCCGAACAGTATGGCGAAATTTAAAACTGGCGGGTGTATATGGCAACTGGACTGTAGTCTAAACCCTGACGAACTAAATGAATTTTTCATTTCCGCTGGAAACTCACCTGTGATAACTAGTCAATCCGGCCTTCCTGATTATCTATACTAGAAGAATATGCTACCCCTAATCCTTCTAACACATTCTCGTTCCGTGGGACTGATTTAAATAAACTTACCGTGGCTATCAGTAGTATTAAGTCTGATGTAATCGGTCCAGGCAGCTTGTCACCTCGGTTCATCAAAATGTTATTCCCGTACATTGGTAAGTACCTACATCTTACATATTATTAACTCTTGCCGAATGTCATCTAACGTTCCCTTGTGAGTGGAAAATATCAACTGTACTGCCGGTGCCCAAGAAAACCCCTGCTGAATCTCACGCTGATTACAGGTCAATAAGTTTACTATGTTTTCTATCGAAAGTACTAGAAAAACTTATGTACAAGCAAATACTGCTTTATGTGGAATCCTGCAACCCTTATTAACGAGTTGGTAATCCGGCTTCCGCGCTTCCCATAGCTGCGAAACCGCAGTCTTAAAAGTATCTTCAGATATAAGATTGGCTTTGGACCGAGACAAGTTCACTGCTCTGGTTCTATTGGATTTTTCGAAAGCCTTCGACTCTGTAGACTATCGCATTCTTCTGCAGAAACTGTCATCCTCCTTTAATTTTAGCACCTCAGCTGTTTTCCTGATCAACTGTTTTTTATATCACCGTCGTCGTCAACAAGTCAAGGTGAAAGATTTACTGCCCAGTGCTTGGGTTCCCCAAGGATCTATTCTGGGTCCTTTGCTTTTCTGCTTATTTATCAACGCTTTACCGAGAGTTATTCATGATGTGAAAAAAATTCATTTATATGCTGATGATGTTCAGCTATATCTAAGTAGACCTATTGGCCTCCTCGAGGATTGCGTGGCACGAATAAACTCTGATTTGGACCGAATTTGCACCTAATCTAACTATAATCGGCTGTTACTAAATCCGGGAAAGTCACGTGCTATCTTTTACAATAGCACACTCAATGAAACCGACATACCGCCTATACTGTTAAACGGCATTTCACTGCCTATGTCAAATAAAAAGTCACCAACCTTGGGATAGTACTAAACTCCAATATGAAGTGCTGTGATAACATTAATAAAACGATCAGAAAAATCTATGGGGGCTTACACAGACTGTGGCTTTCAGAAAATATTTTATCCAGTCATTCTCGTCTAAAGCTAGTAAAAACACTAATCTTGCCTTATTTCACTTTTGGATGTTTGGTCTTTCCTAAACTGGATAGTATCTGCTGTACACGCAAGATGGAAGTTGCCCTAAATGACTGTGTGAGGTTCATTTATGGGTTGCGTAGGTTTGATCATGTCTAACATCTCCGGTCTTGCTTGTTCGGAAGTTTCTTTGTACAATTTGTTAAAATTTAATAAGCCAGAGTACCTAAGAGAACTTTTCCATTTTACTACCTCCCACACGAAATAGAAATTTGGTATTGCCTCGCTTTCATAAGACTGTAATGGAAAGCTCTTATCTTGTCCAAAGAATCCGTCTGTGGAATGATCTCCCTGTCAGTATACAGGCGGCTGGTACCATCAATGCATTTAAAAAACTCGTTAAAACGCACATAATATAGCTCCTTTTTCACATTCTTTTCTTTCTCTCCGCAAGGGAATACTAGTTAGTTGGTAGTTTCATAGTATACATAATCATTTTTATTTTATTTATTTTCTATTTTTTCTTTAATGTTATACTTGAACTGTAACTCCTACTTAACACGTTACGGTCCGTTCACGCGTTTTCGCGGGATAGCCGAACTTTGCGAACAGTCCGTTCATACGTTTACGCGTGTTAAAAATATTGTATATTTATGTTTAAAAATATGTCATAAGAACATGATACAGATTTAAATTTATTTGAAGAGATGGAAGTATATACATTTGTAAATATTTTAGTAACATGAAAAATAGATTTCAAAATATAGAAATGTATAATTAATTATTTTTTTTACAAATAAGTCAATAGAATAGGTTTTATATTTAATTAGCTTCATTTTCGTATATTTGTTTGTTAGTTTCAAATATTGCGGCGGATTTTTCAACTACTTCTACTGAACCGATTGGGTTGAAATTTTGAACATACATGTAGTTCCGATGACTATACACTTCAACGATTTTATGTAGTAAAAATTTAAAATGGTGGCGCCAAGATGGCGGACGTAATTTGTTATTTATGGTCCGACCCTTCTGATATGGATACCAAATAAAAGGGATTGACGAGTAGAAGAATACGATAATCTATGTGACGTCATTTGGTGAAAGGTTTACCCTACTACTATTGGGGCAGGAGTTACAGCTCGACAGAATAAAAAAAATCGAAAATTTATCCAAATTTTTCCAATTTTCCCGCCAAAAAGGACGATAAACATTATTTTTTCAACATTTGGAAACCCCAGTTCGCTGTCTTGGAGGACTTTAACTATCTTTATAGTGTATAGTAAAAGTGTTACAGGGTGTTACGAAGATAACACTAGATAAGTGGCATCATATATACGCTGATAACTTTTACAACAGCGTCCAACTGGCTAATGAATTGTTATCTAGAAAAACCAGAATTTGCGGAACCATTCGCCAAAATAGAGGAATACCGGAATCATTGAAAAACATAACCCTATCAATTTTCGAAACAAAATTCCAGCGGAAAGGAGAAATTTTGATACAAGTGTGGAAAACTGTTATCGGATGATTTCTACTATTCACAACGGTGATCTCGTAGATATTGGTAAAAATGATTGGAAAACAGGTATTCCTATAAAAAAAAACCTAGTTGCATTGTTGATTACAATCATTCAATGAAAGGGGTTGATCTAGCCGATCAATACATATCGTATTATCCGATATTCAGAAAAACTAAGAAGTGGAGCAAAAAGGTGGTATTCTATCTATTTAATTGTGCTCTTTTCAATAGTTTCGTGGTATATAAAGAACTGAATCCGTCCACTAAAATGAAGTACAAAGTTTTTTTTATTGAATACGGCAAAGGCATGGTTGGAGATTATTCAAATGGAAACTGAAGATCCCGAAGCCCCATCTACATCTCCTATGCAGGCATCTATTTCTAGAATTCGTTCTCATCCAGTCGATCGAATATCTAAGGATTCCATAAAGCATCAACTCATTAAAATACCCAATGGAAAAAAATATAAATCAGCCTAGAAGAGTCTGTAGAGTTTGTATTTTCCATAAATCCCGTAAGGAGACAACATTGATGTGCAAACATTGCAAAATTCCTTTTCATGTTGGTATATGTTACAATGCATATCATTCAAAGCAAAAATACTAAATAAAAATTTTGCTTTCATCAGAAGATTCACATTTCAATACTCACTTATATAATTTTAATTTTGAACCCAAAAATTATATAACATTTTTTGCGTTAACTTTATATGTAGGTGTACATTTTTGTTATTACTTTTACTTATCCTTATTAGGATATTTTATGAAACAGAGTACTTATTACTAGTATGTAAATAATTTGTACAAATAAAATATTTTTAATTCAATTTACACAATTGCGAAAATTTTGTTACTCATATTTCGTAATTGGTTCTTTAATTTTTATTCAACTATTTCGGTGGATAGAACATTATTGTTTCACGTAAATTATCGTAATTTCCTTAATTCCACAATTTCACGACGAAAAGTATTTAGTGTTTCATTCTAACAGCGACGTCGTAATCAAGCAAACCACCCCCACCCAAAATCTCCAATAAATATTTTCTGATTTGCAACATTCCTTTTGCTACTCTTTTTGTGATCTTTTTTTTTTTTTTTGATATTTTGAGAATATTTTCCCTCCCCTCCCAAATTCGTTGTGAAAATTAATTTTCGACGGCCAAAATTTCTGTCTGAAAAATTCATTTCGAAAATTGCTTAACCGAATTGTCGTTAAATCCAATTTTATATGTTTTTATGGATGCACGCTTCTTAGGAGATTATCTATACGAAATTTCCGGAAGATCCGAATGAATTTGGCGCTTTTGTTTAAATTCTGAGCCAATTTAACCGCGACAACTCCTGCGAAAATTTCCAAATTTGATTTTTGAAATCGCGATTTTTACTTTCTTCCCAATCCCGTCATGTGGGTACTTTTTGGAAAGGTCTCAGCGAGTACATAATAAAAAATCTGTTACTTTTTTTCCACCCCACTTTACGGTCGATTTGGCGCCAAAAACCGTTATTTTTGCTAAGTGATGCCACCTCCAACACTTTCTTGAACCATTTCCAACGTGTTATTATAGGCATTTTAATCCTTAATTTGTCTGCTATTTCAAACCAAAAATACAAAAAAAGTGCTAGAGGTCCACAGTAAAAAAAAATACACTCCCCTCAGTACAGTGCTTGCTCCCATACAGGTTACTTTGGGTATACGGTGACGTTAAAAAGTCATATCTCAAAAACAAAGCCGAATATCATCGCAATTTATTGTGCATAGATAGATAAAATTTCTAGCTTCACTATACAAATAGAAAAAAATGCTAGAGGTCCTCACTAGTGAATAATATTATTTTATTTTTTTAAATACTATTATTAACAGAAAATTTTTTTCGGTCGGTGCTGGTATATTTTTTTACAAAAAATATAAAGCATTAAGCTTCATTTGACATCATTTGAATCAGAGAAATCGGTTGCTCCATTCTCGAGATATCATTTTTTGAAAATGATGCTTCATTGTAAAATTACGAAATTTCTAACCCCCTAGTGGGGGAGTGGGGGGGGGGGGTGGTAGGAGAAAACAAAAAAATGTGTGTGAGTTACTTTGGTATTCCCTACCAACTGTGAAACTTTCAGCCAAATCTGAGATGGAACTTCGCCCGGACTTCATATGAAGTTTAATGTGGAACACAGCGGACCGTAATGTGTGATGCCAGTTTTATTTTATTTTTTTTCTTTACTCTTTGAATTTCGATGTACATGATTCTAGCTTCATTACAATAGTTGTACTCAATAAGATTTCAATCTTGTGTACTTTACCGAAATAAAGTTTATTCTATTCTATTCTATAATCCAAATAACTGGGCATGAAAGTTCATTAATCTTACATGTAATAAAAATTGTAGATTGGGCTTCATAATCATCATATAAACAATTATAGCTACAAAAGTCTAAAGATGATCAAAGCCAGCAATCTAAAGACACTCTTTAACTTGGTGTTAAATATTAAAAACTGTGATTTTGTCGAAAACAATTTTTCGCTGATGTCATAAGTGTCGCCCTTAGTTTTTTTAAAACAATTTTTAAACACAATAATTATTTATTAGTTAGTTTCACAAGTCTAGCGTTGATAGCAAATGCAACAATTTGAGACACCAAATCCTTGCTGGTTTATGTTGAAATTTAGTTTTTCGAAAAAATCATAAGTTAGGAGATTTTTGTATCAATTTATCGTGACCCAATTTTCGAATAAATTTCATTAGTCAATCGAAAAATACCTAGTTGGTGAAAATCTCAAATTTATCAATAAAATTTTGTGTGACAATCGGTTTCGTTTCTCTTGAATGTCGACTCTTTTGCGGCTAATTTTAGTGTGAAGTCGTATAGAACTATTTTTAAACGGCCGGAGATGTAGCGGGGTAAACTTTCCAATTCAGCTTAGTCTTAGATTTTCAACAGTAGACCAGAGAGGATTGTATACTGTGTGTATAAGTTTCGAAAATAAGCCACATCTCAAGAATTGATGTTTTCTTTATTGCCTGATGATTTGTTTTGATCTTGTCGCAAAAAGTTTATTCTATACTTAATTATTGAAACTTCGTCATTAATTTCGAAAAGTCTTGAAATTGTTTACATTCAACACAATTCTTCATATAAACTATATGACTATGTGTGGAACATATGTGTTTTGTATCGATTTTGTTTATATATTTGACTTTATTAAGTGCTACTAAAAAAATTGCGAACGCAAATTTCCGGGACTGTTAAATTAGAAATGGTGTGTGTGTGTGTGTGTGTCTGTAGAACGAATTATTTCCAGTAGATGCCACAGCATGTGTTTATTTTCTTAAATTTAATGAGGCTAATTAAAAAAGAAATATTCTTGTAATTTTTTTTTTTTGGGGGAAAACCTGTTTGTGAAATTGAAATAATTTGTGACAATGATGAAAATGATATTTTCAACAGTTGAAGGACAGTTTTCGAATTGATGTAATATTCTAGCCATAGGTGAGCAATAAAAGAACTTCGGTTTTTATTTTTTTGTTTTAATTAGTAGTCAGTTAAATATTTTTTATTATTTAGAAATTTTCGTTAAATTTTAGAAAGTGAATTAAATTTAAAATAAATAATAATAATAATACAGTTATGTAAATTGATAGCACTAAAAAGTTTTATATTTATTTACTAATAACCAATCGAATTTTGTTATCTGTATTTATTGTTACGTTCATCGCCTACAATTCATCACTGAAAATTTATGATTCACAATTCACTCTGGAAATACCTGTAACCATAGATGGAATAATGGCATAAGCCATCTATGCTGTAACTCAATCCAAATTAAATTTATTTTTTACACTATTCATAGCCCACAATTCATTTGCAAAATATTTCATATGTATACGAGATTTTTATTTTTATCAACAAGTAAAATTCTTAATCTTTCCGTTGTGTTGATGCAAGTGTAGTAGTAGTTAAGGGCTATCCATGCGATACGATCAGATGCAACAGGAGCAGATGAAGTTTATCTCTGCGCTTCATTAAAATTGCTCTGCCTTCCATTATTACACATTTATTACGTACTTAATTCCTGCTTCACATTCTCAACTTTTCCGCGCTTATGGAGGAGTGTCATGGAGCTGGCACTACCAAAAAAAGGTGTCTCCGTAGGATATGAATGATCTGTGGTCGATTAGCATTTTTTTTCTTTAAAGTATTAGAAAAATTAATGGTCGCGCAGATTTAGGAGTACCTGGAAGATATATGGATAGTCAGGCAGCCTTAATGGCTCTGAGCGACCCTCGGATAACGCCTAAGTTACTGGGGGGCTGCAGGTCATCCATGAAGTAAGCTGTGTATTCAAAACAAAGTGTCTCCAAAGTGGCCCCAATAGGAATTTCTCGGAATTTCCTGATTTTCTCTTGGGACTCCGGCCAAAACGAAACAATGTAGAGTGGTGGTTTGCATCATCACCGGCTCGCTTCACGCTCATCTAACAAGGATGGGAGCTGTTGACAAACCTGAATGTCTCTCTTGCCTGGAAGGAGAGCCTGAGACAAACCAACACTTTCTATGTGCTGGATACACTTGTGTCTGCCTTCCTATCTGTGGATGAGCTAAAAAATTACCTCACCAAGACCTGTTGTGTGCTTCATTAAGAGGACTGGAAAGTTTTGGTGAAAGGATTTCTAACAGGTTAGCACAATGGGCCACCTAGCCGCCGCGCTTCTCACGTCTCTCGTCCCTGGAAGATATGAACTTTCTTGGCAGTTCGGTTTTCGCTCTAACCAAAGCTGTTAATCAGGTATAGTAAAAGTGACGAATGATCTATGACTTGCCAAAGATCATGCTAGCGTGCTCTTCAATTTTTCTAAGGCATTCCAAAGTATTATTCATCATAAGATTTTGCCATTTCTTCATCTGCAATTTAACTAATCTGGAATAATCTAACAGATAGGTGGTAACAGGTTAAAGTGGTAAATACTTTATCTGGTCTTCTATCGCTCTATTGCGGGGTCCCTCAGAGATCAGTACTTGGCCCTCTTTTGGTTAGTACCTTTATTATTGACCTACCGGAAGTTATAAAGGATGTAAAAATCGATATTTATGCTGACGATGTTCAGATATACCTAGACAGGCCGATTGGGCTAATAGAGGATTGCTTTGATTGGTTAAATAACGACCTTAAAAATATACACAAATGGGCAGTAAACAATCAGCTAAGGCTGAATCCGTTCAATTAAAACTAAATTTATACGCGACAATAGACCTTGGTTCTCGCGGAGTGTTCAATCTCTTATTGATGAGGGGAAGTTCTTGTACCAGCACTACAGGCGGCTTTAAACAGGTGAAGCTTTAAACATGTACCGTGCAGCACGAAATAGAGCCACTGACTTGCAACCAAGAATTTTGTGGCAGAACCTAAGAAAAGGAGGAGTTTACGGGAAATGCAAAGCTAACTGCGAGCAGCATCCCAATTATCTAAATAGATTTTTTACAACTCAACTAGAACTTCTAACCAGAGTTATATTGATTCTACTGTAAGTGGCACCAGTTGCATTACCTCTTCTTTTTCTTTTCGTGGTGTAGACCGAAGTGAATTGCTTACTTCCATTTATGCTATTAAATCTAATGCTACTGGACTTGATTGTCTGTCGCCACGTTTTATTAAGATTCTGCTGGCATACATTCTTCATATCCTGAACTCTTGTTTTCTTAAGTCTTGGAAAGCGGCTTTGGTATTGCCAATTGCCAAAAAACCTTCTCCGGAATCTCCTGGTGATTTTAGGCCTATCTGTATATTAAGTTTCATGTCTAAAGTTTTGGAAAAAGCTAATTAGCTTCCAGATTTTAGGTCACTTGAAAAGTAACAAGCCTTGTCATGTTGGCAGTCTGGTTTCCGGCGTTCTCACAGCTGCGAGAATGCTATACTAAAAGTGATTAGTGATATAAGAGCAGCCTTAGACCTGGATAACGCTACCAGTTTAGTTCTGATTGATTTCTCAAAGGCTTTTGATTAGAGCTGAAAGTATCCGGATAATTTACTATCCGGATTATCCGAGATAAGTAGGATCCGATTCCTCTAATCCGGGTATTGGGATAATCCGGATCTTATTATTCGGATCCTAACTATCCGGATCCGGATCCAAACTATCCGGATTCGGATCCGAACTATCCGGATCCAGACTAAGCAAAAAAAGGTCAAAATTTCCCTCAGATTCCATTGTTTCATTGGGAAATTATAAGTTTCATAATATTCTCATTTTCTCAATGAAACAACACAATTTTGAAGCTCTTTTGCTTAGTCCGGATCTGGATCCGGATAGTTCGGATCCGGATCTCTGGAATCGGATAGTTCGCAGATCCGGGTATCCGGATATTAGCAAATCCGGATCCAATTTTCAGCTTTACTTTCGATAGTGTAAATCACAGCTTGTTACAGTATAAGCTATCTAATTTTCTTGGCTTTACTGCTTCCGCTACTGCTCTGATAGGGAGTTTCTTGTCAGAACGCCATCAAGGGGTAATGATTGATGATAGATTGTCGGATTCACTTCCTCTCCCGACTGGTGTACCTCATGGTTCAATCTTAGGGCCGTTGCTTTTTAGTTTATTTATTAATGACACCTTCCTCTAGTTGGACGTGATGTCAAAATTCACTTATACGCAGATGATGCGCAGCTTTATCTGAACAGACCTATTGGCCTGTTTGCAGATGTCATCGCACGTATTATTGACGATTTGAGCAGAATCAATGCATGATCCAAGATTAATGCATTGAGATTTAATCCCTCTAAGTCTCAATATATTATTTTTCACAACAGTCCACACATCCGCAAAGTACGCGTCGCGCGGGTAAATGAAAAGCGTTGGAGCGGCGCATTTTCGGCCTGCCTGCGATCCTTGCCAACGCCTCCACCGCTCACCTCGCGCGACGCTTTCTTACTTTAAATCGAATATCAATTCGCGGGCGCTCTGCATTCCTTACCGCCACCCCCTCTCCGCCCACGACACGCAACGCGTTCTTTCTTTACACACATCGTTTGGAAATATTTCTTTCATTTTCTGAAGTGATTTTTGGGCAGTATATCATCAGGATCAATTTTGTTTCTTGGGCTTTATTTAATTGACGAATTTTAGATTTTAGATCATTATGAAATAACGCCCCAAACCTATAAGTGAAATATTTCCCAAAAGTGTGAAATAACACCCAACAATTTTGGATATTATTTCACATTTGGACACGTTAAAATTTGTATGAAATTTTCGGGTCTTATTTCACTTATCACTTTCGGACCTTATTTCGTTGGGCGTTATTCCCGGAGCCATTTTTTTGTCACTTCCTCCAATGCATTCCATTTAATACAGCCATGCTGTTCCGAAAATTTGTTACAGTACGAGGGGGTACCTAAAGAAATCGAACTGAGGTTGTAGTGGGCGGAAGTTTTTGTAGTACCGCATTCTATCGCTAGGAGTGTATAGAGCTACTATTTCCAGCGTTGCCAATTGAGCCGAAAATCGGCTAATTTGACCGATTTTCAACTTGATTAGCCGAAAAAATTTTACCTTAGCCGATTTGGATATTTCTTCAGCCGATTTTGGGATTGACGCTAGCTACATTTGGTTTGGTGTGGTGCTTTGGCGATCGGTAGTATTTTGAGCCATTTTCTTGGTTGAAAAAGTGGATTTTTTCCGATCGTGATTGTGCGACATTGATACGTCGGGAAAATGACTTCCTATGAGAAAAATGCTCACAAGATAACACTTATGTTTCTAAAAGAAAGAGCGCAAAAAAATATGCGAAATGTAGTAACTGGGGTGTATGTGACCCGAGTGCATGAAAATGGGTTTTCCGGCGACAAAAACGTCCAGAGAAAGTTTTCTGAATCAGGAAAAGAATACACCACTCGATAGTACTATCGGCGACACCTTTTTTGCTGGTTCTGCCGATTTTTAAAATCTGTTTAGCAGATTTTATATTTTCTAGATACATTTAGCCGATTTTAGAAAGAAATTATTGGCAACACTGACTATTTCAGAGTCAGTTAGCCAAGCGTTGTCGCCAAAGAAGGTTCCATTCGGCTTGTGTTAATTTTTTAGTGATCGTTGTTTGTGTGCTTGTCTCGTTTTTGCAATGGCTGATTTTCGTGAACGGCTCGCTGCAGTAAAGTCTTCTTCTTGCTTGGAAAACTGGCACAGAAACTCTTGAAATGTTGAAAACGGCATACAATGATGATTCTCTTCGGAAACAAAAGTCTTTGAGTGATGATTTTTCTGATTCAAAAGAGGTGAAATGTTAATTGATGACAAATTTTGCTCTGGTCGTACTTCCACGGCCCGAACAACAGATGAAAATGTTGAAAAAATTCATGAATTCATCCTAAAAGATCGACGCTGCGGACCATTGAAGAAGATGAGGAGCTGTCTTGAGTGATTTGGAGTTCAGTTCAGCGAAGTTTAGCGGAGAATTTAGGATGAATGAAAGGACTGATTTGTGGCAGTCGGGAGCTACTGGTTTTTTCACCACGATAACGCTCCTGTTCACATAGTCCTGTCTGTCCGCCAATTTTTGACCAAAAATGGATTGACCTCTGTCGGGTATCACCAAAAGTCAAATTTGAAAAATGTTTTGAATAATGGAATAAAAGAATAGACAGGTGTATTAGTACCAGTGGCGAGTACTTTGAAGGTGATTAAAGTTTGTTTGTAAAAAAATTAAAATAAATAAATTTAAAAAAAAATAATAAGTTCTGTTTCTTTTGGGTACCCCTTCGTACATTTTGAGCTTGAAGGAGACAAATAGATTTTACCCAAAAATTTGTGCCATTTTTGACTATAGGTATAATAGAAAGGAAGGGTCAGTTCATTCTTATTATATGTCAGTATCTTCCATACTTTCCAGACCTATCCCCAACCCGACTATCACTTGTTCCCCAATTTGGACAACTTTTTAATAGGAAAACAATTTAATTCCGACAATGTTGTAAAACAGGTCTTCCAGGAATTCATTGACTTTCGTCCGCCAGGGTTTTATACCACCAGCCTGAACAGCCTGCCGCTTAAATTGGACCATATTAGTCATTATGGAATTATTTCCTGTAAAAAGATTTTCCAATACGACCACTAACAGACTATAAACCAACTAAATAGTCGTATAACGATAACCAAGTTGTTGCGACATTATTTAATGGAATCATTTGAAATGGCTTATCTATACTTGGAAGCTCACGAAAACATAACTTTATCGATTTTTTTTTTTTATATTTCTGATAAAGCTTTGACTGTTTTTGAATCACTCGTTACTGCATAAAGTCTTTGCCAGGCAATAAATATTTGTTTGTCACCGTTTTCAACTTTTCCATTTACGTTTTGATTATATAAGGTAAAATTCAAAACGTAACTCATTGCCCTTTTATGCCCCGAAGGTGTAAAGGCAACAAAAATTAATGAAGTTAAATGAGATTCTAGAAAAGATAGAGAAAAGGCCAAGTAAATACCTAGCGAAGGTGAATGCAATAAAATACCTACCGAAATTCGAATGGAAAGACTCAGTAACTTTCTGGAATAGAAATAGGGGGGCTGTGAAAGCATTGTATGGAGAGGGCAGGGGGATTAAAACCAAGAAGTAAAATTTAAGACATCCCTGAAAATAAAAAACCGGGGGCAGTAAGTAAACTTGTAATTTTCAAGCGTAATTAGGGTAATTTAATTTTTTTTTAGACTATACACAGCAGAGACCGGGGGCAAATCTGGCACAAAGTTTTCATTATGTTCTTTTCTTGGGTTAGCGTTGCTGTCTTTCCGTAAATATCTTTCGACATAAATTTATTTTAAACTTACGACAGACGGGACACTCTGAGAATGGGGACTTCGATTTAAGTAAATGATGTCCTCCCTCTGATTTTTGGGAACTTTGAGCTTTAAAATTTTTCATTTGCTTCTGAATTTGTTGTTTCCTCTTAAGTGGGTCTTTTTGTTGTTATGCTTTACATACATTCGTGAAACTTGTGCAGTAAAAAAAGTCGAGGATATTTTCACAAACTGACTGACACTTTTCTATGTTGACATAGGAATTGCATGTTTGTGAATTCAATTTTTACTTGCCGCCATAATAACAAAAAAAAAAAAATGATGAAAGAGCAAGTAAAGAAAGTAGAAAAAATCTTTTGTGTGAAGGACACTCTTGGAAGATTCTTTCCAAGAAGTCAGGCATCCCACTCGATATCTAACATGAACAAAATTGAAAATTTATTGCGAATATTGAAAATGTCCTTGAAGAGTTGTTGGTATACCTAGCTAAAGAAAACTTTTAAGAGCGCCACAAATATGAACGAACAGTAGAAGTTTGTGAAAGGTTTTGAACAGTCTGCAAACAGTTTAGCTTATCCCGAGTACTTAATGAAATTGAAAATTATAACGCTACAGTAGCCGACAGTATTTTCATGGAAATAACTAATTAAAGAAGGTGGTCGGAACCTCTCAATTATCAATTAAATTAATATCAAGGGGAGTATCAGGTGCGGTATGCAGCAACAATCAAAGAAACTCTTTGTTTCCACTGCAAGCTCTTTCAGGATGGTTTTTTTGAAAGGTAAATCTACTACGACTAATTTGTTTATGAGTTTACTAATTTCTGCATTTCTACTATTGAAAGTAGAAAGCAAGTCGATTGTGCTTTTTTGGATTTCAGTAAAGCTTTCGACCGATTTAATCATAAAATTATAATTTATAAGTTGACTGTTCTTGATTTTCCTACTGTCTTTATTAATTGGCTTCGTTCGTATTTATTTGATCATATGCAACGATTTATATTCCGCGCAGCTCTTTCTGACGAAATAGATAATATTTCTGACGTTCCTCAAGGCAGCCATTTTGGACCACTACTTTTTATAATTTACATCAATGACGTATCTCTGATTTGAGATTTCGCATTGAGTTTAATGAAAACGAGGTGGAATTTTAAACTAGGACTTAGATACCTTTCGTAAATGGTGTCTTCCTCTTAATATCGGCAAATCTACTGCTATGTCCTTTTCTCGTAAAAGGAGGCTTTTGGACTTCAGTTATATTTTAGATTGATGGTTATTAACTAAACTTGAAAACCAAAGATTTGGATGTCTTCCTTAATTTTTGTCTTTCTTTCGAGGATTTATTAGCTAGACTTGAAAACCAAAGATTTCGGTGTCTTCCTTAATCCTTGTCTTTCCTTCGAGGATCATATTAACACAATTGTTGCCAGGGCTAATGCTACTCTGGGGTTTGTAAAGATATGGTCAAAGGAGTTTAATGTTCCATTCATCAGAAAAGTTCTTTACTGTTCATTCGGTAGACCAATTTTGGAGTATACCAGTCCGGTTTGATCTGTTTCCTTTCTATCCTGTATACATAAATCGCATCGAGGCTGTGCAGCGGAGATTCTTTCGGAGTGATAAATTCCCCTGAGCTCTTAAATGCATTCAATATATCGGTTGCTGTGTGCTCCTTGAGGACCTGTGACATCTTCGTTGATCCTCAGCATACTACAAACTATGGCATGTACGAGCCGATTTCATCAATGTTTCGCCTATTTAACCATCAGTTTGATTGAATTGACTTTCATCTTTCAAAAAGTCAAATAGTAATGGGTTTAAATAACTCTAGATAAGTATTACGGATGTTTTCTACTTGAAAGATCTACTAGATATTACTAGTAGAGTCTGAATGCCTTTTTGACGTCCACGTTCTACATATTGTGTGTGTAGTAAAATACGTCACAATAACGTCGCCATTACATCACCGTGTCGAAAGTAGAGATAAAAAGTATAACAATGTTTGTGTCAAATAGAGTTGGACTAGGACATAGCAATCAGAGGTATCTGGACCTAATATTATCTAATGCAGATTTGGGTAATATTGTTGTAACTCAACCCTTCTATCCCTTGTCTCGTATTGATAGTCATCATCCTCCTCTTCTCGTCGAATTCAAAATAAAGATAGTACCCCCAGTTTCCTGAAAAAATCAATAAGCGCTTTTTTAAGCGGGCTGACTATGATGCTATCAGCAACTTTCTCTCCAATATAGATTTCTCGCCGTTACAACATCTAGATGTGAACCAAGCCTTGCAAATATTTTACAGTCGCCTTAACAACGCAATTGAGAATTTCATTCCCCGGATAACGAAAAATCGGAATAAATATCCTGTATGGTTTTTCTCGTGACTTAATTCATGCTATATTAAGCTTAAGGAAAAATATGGACAAAAATACTCAAAATCCAAGCACCCTGAAGACTATACAACTTTTAGTTTCTTGCACAGTAATGTAAAAAGTAAAATTAGAAAGTGTTATGATAAATATGTTTTATAGACACTGAAAACTGCATATCTTCTAACTTTAAGGCTTATGGCGGTCTTATGCTAAAAACATGAAGCTCTCTGGCTCCTATCCTAGGGAAATGCATTACGATGGAGCGTCTGCTGATAAACCTGAAAGTATTTGTAACTTATTTGCAACTTACATTCAAACTAAATTCAATGTCCAGCAGAGCTCAACAATCCCTCCTCCTACATCCGATATACATCCATTATAACAGCTCTACACATATTCCCCTGATACGTCATAGTGATGTTGAAATAACTCTTGAATCGTTGGACGAAAATAAAAATGCGGGTCCAGACGGTATTCCCAACATATTTTACAAAACTGCTCTCTGGGTCCTATCACATCCTATATTCATGTTAATCAATTCATCTGTTTCCAGCCATACTGTTTCTGATGTTCTCAAGGATCATTTTGTTCATCCTGCTTTCAAAATAGGGGATAAAGGGCTGGTAAAGAATTACCACCCCATTTCTACTTCCAATGCTCTAGCCTTGATCCTTGAAAGAATCGTTTATAATGCTCTAATACATTAACTAAAACCCTACATCTGCCCACAACAACATGGCCTCCTTCCAGGCCAATCTACGGTAACTAATCTCTCGATATTCACGGACTCTGTTGCTCTGGCTCTTGATGAAGCTAAATAGCTGGATGTTTTCTATGCGGATATATCTAAGGCATTTGATAGAATAAATCACAAAGTAGTCATAGATAAGATAAGAAGATTGGGCTTTGATTCTAACAGTACCCTTTGGTTTGAGTCATATCTCTCGAACCATCATCTAACGATTGTAATTAACGGATTTTCGTCAAATTCATACATGCAAACCTCGGATGTACCTCAAGGCTCAATTCTTGGCCCACTTCTTTTCTTATTATATATTAATGATCTCCCTAATGATTATTCCCCTCCGCTTTCTTAATATACGTTGTACTGGGACTATAAGCTGGACAACGTCTCTATCATGCGCGTATCAGAAATCAATGATTTAGGAGTACAATTTGATAGCAAACTTCTCTTCGAGTCGCATATTAATCGTATTACCAACAAGGCTTTTAAAACCTTGGGGTTTCTGTGAAGGTGCGCTAGGCCATTTAAACAGCTTTCTTCGCACATTACTATGTATAATACCTTGGTTAGATCTATACTTGAGTACGCTTCCATCAATCTGGAACCCTTTCTATACGACGCGACGTACAGAAACAAAATAGAGAGTATTCAACGTAGATTTACTATGGGTACTTGCTTTTTAAACTTACAGGCTCATAGGTGGATTATGATGACAGACTGGTCAGATATTCCATGTTATCATTAGAAGCACGTCGTTTCTATCTTGACGAAATGTTCCTGTTTAAAATTTTACATGGTTCTATTTCGTTATCGCAGACTTAAGAGTAGCGAGAGTCGCATTGCATACACTACATTACGAAATAAAGTAATTTTAAAAATTCGTAATGCTAAGCGAGCATATTACAAAAATAAATTTGATTTAAATGTACCCACAAACACTCTATGGCAAAATCTTCGTAGCGCCAACGTTTATGGAAAAGAAAAATCCGAAAAATACATCAATCCGAATGAACTTAATTCATATTTTGTTGACAGCCCTCTACCGCGTGGTGACATGCCAGCACCTAAAACATCGTATCTAGCTCCAGAGTTTTCCGCTGGATTCTGTTTCCGTGGGGTTGATTGCACCGAAGTATATAAGGCCGTTTATTCCATTAAATCGGGGGCTGTTGGCTCAGATGGTATGTCTCCGAAATTTATCAAATTGATTGCTCCGTGGATTATCAGCCCACTACAACATCTTTTTAATACTTGTATTACTAAGTCCTTATTTCCCAGTGTATGGAAAATTGCTAACGTGGTCCCTATACCTAAAAAACCTACCGCTGTATCCCCTCCGACTTCAGACCTATTAGCTTGCTGTGTTTTCTTTCGAAGGTATTTGAAAAATTTTTATGTTATCAAATCCAGAAGCACTTACGAGAAAATGAATTTTTGGGCCACCTCCAGTCAGACTTTCGGCCTGGATATAGCTGTGAAACGGCTCTCCTAAAAGTATCTTCCGATATTCGCTCTTCACTCGACAAGGGAGAGGTTGCTATATTGTTGCTTCTTGACTTTTCTAAAGCATTCGATAGTGTCTGTTATAGAAAGCTTCTAAATAAACTATCCAGCCGCTATAACTTCTCGAATAGCGCTGTCAACCTAATGAAAAGTTTTCTTACCCGACGAGCTCAAAAAGTAACTTTTGAGAATGGTATTCATTCCGATATCCTTTATCTCACCTGTGGAGTTCCACAGGGATCTATCCTAAGTCCGCTGTGTTTCAGTTTGTACATTAACGACTTACCTTCGGTGATCCGTGATGCTAATATACACATGTATGCCGATGATGTCCAAATTTATCTTTCTCGTCCTATCGGACTCATCGAAGACTGTGTGGCCCGCGTTAATGATGACTTGAGTGAAATATGTAAATGGGCTTTAAACAATAATCTCAGTCTAAATCCTGCCAAGTCTCAGTGCATTTCCTTCTCTCATGGTCCACTTGATACTTCGTCGTTACCATCTATCAAAATAAATGGCCTAACTATCCCATTTGAATCAAAAATCCGTAATTTGGGCGTTATTTTAAACTCTAACATGAAATGCTGCGACCATGTCGATTTAACTCTTTCTAAAATCTATTCTACCTTGCGTTACCATCTAGTCAAATCACTGATCTTGCCATATTTTACTCAAGGTTGTCTTGTATTTTCTAAGTTTGATTCTCGATACATTAGAAAATTAAATGTAGCATTTAATGACTGCATTAGGTTTATCTTTGGGCTACGAAGGTATGATCATGTCTCTCATCTTAGTTTTACGTTGCTTGGATGCTCGCTGAAGACTTACTTTGAGCGACGAATTTTAATGTTCCTCTACAAACTGGCTTTTTCTTCTCAACCTTCTTATTTGCGCAATATGATTCAGCCTTTGAATTCCAATAGTGGATATAAATTTCGACTGTCCAAATATTACACCACTGTGTTTGAAGGATCTTACATTGTTCAGGCCATTAGACTTTGGAACGCTTTACCCAATAATCTGCAGAGGGCGGACTCGTTCGGCACATTCAGGAAACTGCTTATTACTTACCAGACTCACTTCACCTATATTCACCAATGTTATAGACTTGGTTTTAGATTTTATGTATGCATATTTATATATTTATCTTTTTATCTTTTTTACTTATTTGCTTATCTTAGTGATCTATTTAATTTTCTTACTTTTCAAACATCTTTGTTAATTTCTAGTAGTCATTAGTTATACTTGGGATAACGTATTCTGTTTTTTTTATTTTTAATTCTAGTTCTTAGGTTAACTTGGTTTCTTAAGTGTCCAAATTTTTGTCCTTACATGAATACTTACGATAAGATTGTAGATCTTGAAGTATTTTTTTGCATCTAATAAATAATAAAAATAATAATATAATATTGACTCATCTCACCTACTACTATCTCTCTTAAAAATCACCTTTCCTAGTTGCCTCACCCGCCAGCCACGTACTTTCCATATCGATGCTCCCCGCACTAACTTGCGTTTCAAATCCTCTTTGGTTAGGATTCAAAAGGCCCACAATGTCTTATATAACGATACAGATATGCTTAGTGACAGCTTTACGGGTTTTAAACGCAACCTCTTGGTCGTAATAAAACACATTTGGATAGTTTTTCCATTTTACGTTAGCTAGATCTAGTTCATCTTTATTTTTCTGCTTTCTTCCTCCTTGCCTTCATGCTTATTTGTTATTTTGTATTTTTATTTTATCTTATTTTACTTTTTTTTATTATTATTATACTTTTTAAGATATCCTTATTATCCTTATTTGTTATCTTATTTTTTATTTTTTTTTTCTATTATCTATTTTTGATCTGATATTGTTGTTTCCTTTTTCGTTTTTTTTTTGTAATTAATGGATTTGAATTTTTGCTTTTTCGTTTTTAATTTGAATTTTTTCTTTTATTTTTTTTTTGTATAAATTTTGGTAGTTCTTCTTCCTTTTTTTTATTTTTTACTTATAGTTTGCATTTGTTTAACGGTAGTAAGTAAGTGGATTTATCTGTTTACTATTGCATGAATTTCTTAAATAAATAAATAAATAGGTAGACATTTACAATGAAACAGCTTAAGTTTTAGCAATGGAAATTATAAGTCACATTATCGGAACTAGTAAACACATTGCTACTTGTTTTAATTATAATTAATGTCAGTAGTCAACGTGTTTTTTACACTGCATACCTATTTTTCTTAGCGTTCTGAAAGAATGTTGTCCACATCGAAGATTTGTACCCAGCACTAATCGTTCGATAGCTAACCACTATATACGGCAATCGCAAAATTCTAGAAAAAACGATGAAGACACATTTTTGTAGCACAAGTTATGAACTCTGTTGAGTGACGATCATTAAGTACGTAGCATTAGAAAAATAAGGAGTTCTCGCTGAACATGAAAAATTCTTCTGATTTTTGCAATGTTTTCAAGATTTTGAAGGATTTTTAAATGCGAGATTTTCTTATTTCAATCCTCTGTCAAATTTTTTATTGTGGAATTTTCACCCCCTCCCCCCTTGGGGATTATTTTATTTAAACTTAAAAATAGTATGGGTTTCCCTTTTATTTTATGCGCATCTTTCAACTTGCAGATGGAGCTCCTAAACGCTGAATAATTCACTTTAACCTTAGACTTGCGGAGGGGTCTTGTCTTGGCCCACTCCTATTTATTTTATTTATGAATGCATTTCTTTGGTAACTCCTTATATGTATACGTAAAGTTCGAAACCTTTTTACTAAATAGCTAAAATCTATTTTTCACTATTTGAATAGCTGTAAATATTCCGCATTTGGAGGTGTTCTAATTTAGTCCAAATTTGACTAAAATTTTAGTGAAATAATGAAATTCAATGAACATTTTTCACAGCACACCGAATGCACAAAACTTGATACATATAAAGCTAACTTGTTGCGAGTAGCTACAGCTTGACATTAAGCCGATTGGATGGCTGCCAACGAGCAGAAACCATTTATGTATGTAAAAATCTGATTTCAGCATGTCATCATATGTCCGCGGTATTGTTGTCATATTTATCAAAGTAAAAATCTTGATTAATGGCATGTGTTTATTTGTCGAACTGCCAGATTTAGTTCTTGTTCGTTTATTTGTTTGTAAATTGAATTCATAATTAGTTTTCTCAATTGATCGGTTGGTTTACGTACCTACGTTTATAGATGGAGATTAAATTCGAAATTTTTTACAATGCGTTTTCTAGTTAGGTATAATTTATTATTTTAGCTTAGGTGTAGTTCGGTCGACAATAAAGTTTATCGATTTATAAAGATCTGACATTAAAAGCTCTACAGTTATGCTGAATCCTATGCGTGATAAAAGTTAATTATATTTCTTTGCTTTTGAATTAAACTTTATATATAACTGCCTAAGTTTCTTAAAAGATTTGAGGCAGATAATAAAAAATCGAAAAGAAAATACAGTCAGATGAGAATAGATTACAAATCGCAGCAATGGAAAATAAAAAAAAAAACAGTTCACGTTTTTTTACATGTACCTAAATTAGGTCAAAAAATATTTACAATTTTTTTTTTTTCAAATTAGACCCTCGTGGCGAATAATAAATCTAATTATAAAAAACTTATTTACTGTTTTTTAGATTCAAAATAGTTAAAATCGCCGAAATAACTTTTAGTATAAATTTAATCAAAGGTTTATGGAATTGATTTCTTATGTTTATTCATAACCAAAAAGTTACCCAAAAACAACTTCTGAGATAAATTTATATTCAAAAAGTTATGAAAATTACTTTTTAGTAACATTTGTAATCAAGAAGTTGCCAAAATTACTACTTAGACGAAAAAAATCTTAATTACGAAAATAGTCTATTAAAAATCCTCAGAAATAAATCTATTTACAGATTTTCGATTTTTATGCTTATTTATAACCAAAAAGTTGCCCAAAAAGCAACTTCTGAGACAAATTTATATTCAGAAAGTTATGAAAATTACTTTGTAGTAATATTTGTAATCAAGAAGTTGCCAAAATTACTACTTAGACTTAGACGAAAAAAAAATATTAATTACGAAAAAGATCTATTAAAAGTCCTAAGAAATAAATCTAATTCTCGATTTTTATGCTTATTTATAACCAAAAAGTGGACCAAAAACAACTTCTGAGATAAATTTATATTCAAAAAGTTATGAAAATTACTTTGTAGTAATATTTGTAATCAAGAAATTGCCAAAATTACTACTTAGATGAAAAAAAAAATATTAATTACGAAAATAGTTTATTAAAAATCATCAGAAATAAATCTATTTACAGATTTTCGATTTTTATCTAGAATGGTTGAACGAAGTTTGTATGCCAGTGGTGCTTTCAAATAAGTTTTAATTAATTTCAAAAATTTTCTCTAAGAATTCAGGTTTTCATTTGTTTAACACCCCCCCCCCCCCCATCCCTTGCCAGCCAGTTATTTTCATCCTTCATCCAATTACGCCCTTAACCAAACATTTATATTACCTCAAAACCCTAAGTGTGAAGGTCACTAATTGAACAGATAGAATTATGTAGGTACGGGAGAAATAAAAGGAACTTCCCAAGTTGGTTGGTTATTAAAGCGCAATCACCCAACCGCCGGGGTGAAACGGAAACCTATAGGATAAGGAAACGGGGTTAATGTAAGGACGGAGGAAAATTGGAAAATTTTCTTAGCGCATCCTTTTCATTTTTGCTTAAATTTTTCTATGGACAAAAAATGAGTTTCTAAAACCTCCCAAGGCTAGAGAGATTATGTTAACAAAGAGTATAAAAGAAGGGTTCATTTCAGACTTTATGCTAAGTTTGTATACTCTGTGTAGTTTGCATAAACTTGAAAAAGCTCCAAGCTTTTTTTTCTATTTATTTGTAACATTGTAGCTCACACTTCTGTTTCTGTTTGACTTTGTTACAATTTTCTTTTATTATATTTCGGTTGTCCGGATTGGTTAAAATATTTTCTTTTGCATTATCTATTCATCTCAGCGATGTTTTCTACTTTCATCTTAGGAAAATTATTTTAAATAAAAATTTCTATAATTCTCAAATATTCATAATTTCTTGAATGTTTTTACAAATTGGTTTTTTAAATTCTTTTTTATATTGTTTTTATTGAATTTGTAGTTACTTTGTATTTTTAATCTCTTTCTTAATTCAAGTAGTTCATAATTATTCCAATTAAAAGAAATAAAAATTTAACGACAATACTCGGAAAACAATTCAATTTCAGGTAATGAGTTGGAGTGAAAAATAACAATTAAAATTGAAATGTCCACAAAAGCGCTTTCAATCTTTTGTCTTTCATTTGAGTTTTATTATTAGCTTTGGCACGCTTCAGCTTATTTTGTGTATACACACCTAGATCTAGCCATCTAGTTGTACGGAAAGGAAATGTTTGGCTACTAGCCAAATATGCTGCTGCTTTATTGCACTTGCCATTCGAAATCAAATTACTTTCCAATTTGTAAAATTTTACATAAACATTGTAAAAAAGTTGTGTATATAACTTTTATTGGATGTATTTATCGGAAAATTTGTGCTATTTAATTAAAAAAAAAAAAAAAAAAAAATAGGGATCAAAGAGAAATAAATAGTGAAAATCTTATAATGCAGTTAGCTAGTAAAAATTTGCCAATTTTTCAAAGTAGAAAACATTTAAAATTTTGTTTAAATATTTTTTAGAACACCCTGTACTTTCTAAGCAGAAGGAAAAATTATTTAATGATGCTCTCCACTCTATATGGATCCTTAAATTGGAAATTTTAGATACTTTTGAATTCTTTCCAAGTAAGTGATATACAGTGCCGGAGAAATTTTTTAGGGGAGGGGCAAAGACGTTGGTTGCCGACCCCTCTAACAATCATCTTTATTTAGGGCAAATTTTATTACAGTTCCAGGGTATACTAGGCACTATTTGTATGTATGAGTTCTGGCGTACTGCCGCTCAGGTTGAAAGGATTTTGCTGATGTTTTAGCCGGATTCAAAGGGCTTAACTCGCGGCTAAAATGGCTAAATTTAGCTGGCATCAAACTATTTTTCTTGCAATTCTGGTGGATCGGTGGGTAATAGGGAACATAGGGTTGCCAGCCACCTTAGTACATTTGTAAAATTTTTGAATTCATTTCTTATATGATAGAAAGATACAATTTAAGAATTTAACGGAATTTTTAGTTTAATTAGCTAGTCTATAGCCTCTAGACAGTAAATTGATTGGTTGTATAAGTATTAGTAAAATTCAAAGTATTATGTCAGCAAAGGAACTTTTAGATTCCCGAAAGAAGACTGAATTCTTGTAATTAGATTTTTTCTCGTTTAGTTATGAGTTCCGAAGTCCGTCGTATTGCCACTCGCTTCAAACTAGCACCCAGGGCAAGTACCCCCTCATACCCCCCATATATCCGGCCCTATGGTGGTAACCAGAAATTTTTATGGAACAAGAAAGTTCAAAACCTGTGCAGAAACCGAACATAGTACGCTGTGAAAGGAACATATACGTGTGGAACGAGTTCTGTGTCAGTGTAGTATAGTCAGATTTAGTAACCGAACGAGTTACGGTCCAGTTCAGGTGAAAGCAATTCACCGTAAGAGTAAAGTGATCAGTGCTACTTCATATCAGCTATTAAATACAAACTTTCATCTCTAATAACAGTTTTAGTCATTTCAACTATGCATAAGGAAATTTGAATAATTGTGTTATTTTCTTATTCTCATCAAAGTTCTCAAACCATTTCTATTTCACGGGGATGCGCAGGCAAATTTTATATTTCTGTATCAATTGTAAAAAAATATTTTCTGAACTTCGGATGTATGATTTGTCCCATAATTTTGAACGGGGAGACGAAATTATTTCCTTCTCACTTTTAAAAATTTTTCAGGCCAGATAAATTCCCATAATAATGGAGAATTCACACGATCTCAAAACACTGTCAAAACCCAGCATTTTTATCGAAGGTACATGGATTTGTTGTTGGAAAGGTAAAAACAAAACAAACCTGCTAACAAGCCTAATTTATGGGATTTTCTTTTAAAATAGACTCATATGAAAGACCTTCTAGAAACTATACTACATATACGGATTTAGGATTTTCTTGCGAGAAAACGCGCTTCGACGTCATTATAAAATTCTATGCTACAAAAAATTACATTTTTACATTTAGTGGAAACTGGCTGTGGGGGGGGGGGGGGGCTGGTAATGTTTTTTTTTTATTTTATACTGGCGCATTTATACCGAAAATATCTATATAATACTAAGAAAAATCTCGAATTTCGAAATTTGATTCACGAAATTTCGAAATTCGAGATTTTCGAAAATAAAGTTTTTTGATTTTTTTTTAAATTTTATTCCTATTAATTACATTAATGAATATTTGTGTGCGATTTATTTGAATAGCCTTCGATATTGAAACTTGATTGAATTGATTGATTCATTGAAAATTGAGATGGAGGCCCCTTACAGGGGCTCTGGAACGTAGGTCATAAAGGCCCCATTGTTCACCCTCCAGACTTATGAGCAATTGCTAATAGGTCCCAACCGGATGCTCATACGAATTTAAGTATTGGCTACCAGCCCTCTTTGCCGGCTTCCTGCAGCTTGCCCTGGAGGTATGAGCCAAGGAATCTGTAACGTTTTCCCGAGAGAGCTGGAGAGTGATAAAAAACAATGAGTCATTCTCTCGGGTTCCTCTCCGCATATCTTACATAGAGGGTTAGCAACAAGTCCTACGTGTAGGTGACCTCTGAGACGAGAGTGGCCAATGAGAACTGACATCAGGGTTCGCAAGGTTGGCTTGTTTAGCCAAGTTTTTCGTTTCTTTAGGGTTAGGTCTGCCCCACAGCTCCTTTGTAGTTCTACCTGAAGGATCACCTAACAAAAGGCCACTGTGTTGGCAGTCGGCTGAAGCAGACATATTAGAAATAAGGTGTTTTGGTGCGATCCCAATTGTGGAGGGGGATGACTCCGAGGTTGCACCAAGAAGAGCAAGTTCGTTCGCCTTTTCATTTCCGCTAATATCCATGTGATCTGGCACCTAGAATACCAGTACCCTGTTGTTCCGAGAAGGGGAGATCAGGGTGCATTTACATTCCAATACAAGGCTGGAGCTTGTAAAGGGTTTTCACAAGACTTTGACAGCTGCTTTGCTGTTCGAGCAGATTGCAATTTTCTTGTCCTCAGTGTCTGAGTTAAGGAGATGCCTTCGCGCTTCAAGGATTACCTTGACTTCCGCCTGGAAAACCGTGACATGGCTTTCAAGGTGTATGACAATTTGCACATGAGGTTCCTCGCAAAAAACACCTGCGCCGGTGTTTTCTTCTGATTTGGAGCCATCTGTATATATGATAGGGTTTGTTACTGCCTGCAGCACGAATTGTGATTCCCATTCTGTCCTATCTGGAATTTTTGTTTAAAAGTTGCTTTTCAGCATAGTCTCGATGAGGTGAACACTATTTCTATATCTATGTCAGGTACAATGGACTGCACGAATTCAAAGATGGATTCATGTGATACTCTTGTACCAGTATAAATCTAGCTCTGATTGAAGTGCAGCCCTAGCGCAGCAATTGAAGTCCCCTTCTTGATATGTACAGATATGCATGGGTTGTATGTTAAGGATAACCTCAAGGGGCCCAGAGCTGGTTGATTTGAGAGCTCCGCTTACACTAAGGATGCACAATCTTTGGATCTTCTCCAATATCTTGCGACGGTTGGCACACTCTATTTCCATCCACCATTCCACCATACCACAGAGGTTAACATTGGTTGGATGAAGCTAGTGTAGATCCATTAGATCATCTGCGGTTTATGTCTCCACTTTTTCCTTGTAGATCTGCCGCATATCGTGAAGTCTCTAAGAGCTTTATTCGCTCTGTCCTCAAGGTGTGGCTTCCAGCTTAATTTTCTGTCTAATAAGATACCTAGATATTTTACCACCCTGTCCTTAAGTTCCAAGCGTGTGGAGCCGATAAGGGGCAGGTTTAATCTGGGAATGTTCCTTTTCTTACTGACACTTACTGTCATTTCCTTTCAATAATAATATGTAGTAGGGTACCTAGTTGAAGTTTCAATTACAGTCAAAATTTTTTAAGTCGAACTTCCTCTTACACGAATTTCTCTTTAAATCGAATGATTTTTTTTCACTTCATTTGGCACTCGGTTCGATTTTTCATAGAAAACCCTTCTCCTTACTCGAAAAATGCATATACAAGCAAAGTTGAAAGGATTAACAAAATTAAAACACTTTTAATGAGAGCTTTTTACTCAAAATTCCCCACCATCCTTAACTTAAATTTTAATTCAATTCAATTCAATTCAGTTTAGTAGGAAGTTGTACAACAAGATGATACAATCTTTTCCTGTACTTTAACTAAAGGGGAAGTAGCTATATCATACAAAAACGAAATCAAACAATAGCTATAAATAATTTAAAATTTAAAATTTAACATTAGAGCTGTAAATCAAAAAGAAAAAAAATACGTAAATATAAATAAAATTATAATTAAGATAATTAAATGGCTAAAAGCCATGATGAAAACATAGAGAAAAGTGAAGAAAAAAGAAATTAAATCGCTGTCACATAAATAATAGCTGGAACTGCTGGAAACCAGACCCGAAAAACCACAATATCAACCGTCAAGTAGTAAATACTGAAAAATTACCAAAGCTCTTAAAAAGTCTCGCATCGCCCCTTCTCTGAATAACCACTGGAATTGAGTTCCAAATAAGTAGCACAGCTTGAGTATAACGAATAGAAATTTTTATAGATGGCATATCCTTGAAGTATGCATGAAGGTCGTCAATTCGTCACTGAGTTATTGATGGCTTTTTTGTTATAAATTAGATTGTGTAAAAATATAATTTATTTGCGGATGAGCATCGCTTTTAAGGGGAGCAGCCAGATAAAGAATATCGAGCAGGTGAGATGTGGTCATAATGGCTCATCCCAAATATATAAATCATCATGCAGTCATTAAAAGTTACATCTAACTTTTGAACGTGTGTGGAATCTAAATGCGGGGAATACTAAACAATTCGCTGTAAAATAAGGTTGGAGTAAAATTTTTACAAGTTTCATATACACATAGATCTGTGCAGTACATCAGCTGACAACCACAACTGACACAGTCCTGTGTAAATTTTAGCAACCAACGGTACTATTAACTTGGTTATAGCCACTAATTGGAGCGTTAGAAAGCTCTAAAACTCTTAAGTGTATGTCAAATTGATAGATTTGACAGCAATGGGGGGGGGGGGAGGTTGTGTCAGTTGCGTCCATGCTCTGTCTATATATTACCATTGCATGTGATTTATTTGGATTTAATACTAACAGATTGTCTTCTGCCTATCTACCAGCTCTCTGCTGCAGATCCCAGTTTATACGGTCGAAACAATCTTCAATCAGATCTATAGGCCGACATAATATAATTGAACATCATCAGCGTAAGGATGTATATTACTACAGCTAATGTTCTCAGGTAGATCTCGTTTATATAAAAGCTGAAAATAAGGGGTCCAAATATGGAACCCTACGGTACCCCCAAAGACAATGGAAGTATACTAGGCCGGTGGCTAACGACGCTCACTTGTTGATATCTTTAAGTAAGAATGTTGGAAATTAAAAGTATACGACCGAGGAAGCAAAATTGAGATTAGTGCGCAAAGTTTTTTGACAAACCCCTAGTGGGTGCAGGCTATCAAAAGCCTTCTAGGAGAAGTCCATTTTTCATGCATACATTTACGAATATATCGATAGTCACCTTCAAAAGAGCAGTCCTACAGCTGTTGGAAGATAGACAGCCTGACTGCCATCGATTAAGACATTGCTGGTGTCTAAGTGTTCTAGGACCTGTAAGTACAGCAAATTCCCGAGAGCCTTGGACAGCAAAGATAAGATACTTATTGGTATATTTTGGCTTTCGATGGACTTTGATTTCACTGGCAAGTGAGATTTCGACTTAGAAAGATAGATATAAGATATTTCAAGTATATTTATTTTGTGTATGTACAGGGTGTCTCAGAACGACCCGACTATTTCGAGAATGAACGAGATGCAAATAAAGCTGGGTGGGGAGGTGAGAGTGGCGTCTCTTACAAGATCTGTCTTTACATTTTTAGTTGCCACCATGCCTTACACGGGAGAGCAATGCTCGTTTTGCGTGCGGGCGTATTTCGAGAACGATCGGTCGCTCATTCGCGCTCGTCGGCTATTTCGACTACATTATGGATTGCGCAATATTAGAGAAACCCCAAGTAACCCCACTGTTCTCGCTTGGATTCAGGCATTCAACGATACTGGAAACACAATAGGCGAGATTCA